>WNGS01164696.1:36661-54465 GCA_020271785.1 Procambarus virginalis | reverse complement strand
ATCTTTAGTATACTCAGTCAGCCTATTGTTGGCCCACACTCTCTTTGTCAGTCTCGACATGGTAGTAGATGCCTTACCGATGCGTTTGTTTAGCTCCGTATCAAGAGAGAGGGAGTCAGAGATTGTGGAGCCCAGGTACACGAAGTCGTGAACGACTTCCAGTTTGGAATCGGAGATGCCGATGTCAGGTGGGGAGTCCACTCCTTGTCCATGACTTGTGTTTTCTCAGGCTGATGGTGAGTCCGAAAGCCTGAGAGGCCTCGCTGAAGCGGGTCATGAGCCGTTGGAGGTCTTCGGCTGAGTGGGCAGTGACTGCTGCGTCGTCGCGCGTGTCGAAAAGGAAGTCGCGCAGACACCTCAGCCGAACCTTCGTCTTGGCTCTCAGCCTGGCGAGGTTAAAGAGCTTCCATCCGACCTGGTCCGGAGGTAAATGCCTTCCGTGACAGATCCGAAGGCGTGCCGCAGCATAACTGCGAAGAAAATCCCGAATAGGGTTGGAGCCAGTACGCAGCCCTGCTTTACTCCACTTCGGATGTCAAAGGCGTCTGATGTTAGTCCATCAAAGACCACGGTGCCCCTCATGTTCTCATGGAAAGATCTGATGATGCTGAGGAGCCTGGGTGGGCATCCGATCTTGGGGAGGATCTTGAACAGGCCATCCCTGCTGACGAGGTCGAAGGCCTTCGTCAGATCTATGAAGGCTATGAAGTGGCTGCTTCTGTTCCCTGCATTTCTCCTGCAGTTGTCTGAGGGAAAAGACCATGTCGATTGTGGACCTGTCAGCTCTGAATCCGCATTGTGATTCTGGATAGACTCTCTCTGCAAGTACTTGGAGCCTCTTCAATGCGACTCGAGCAAACAGCTTTCCGACAGTACTGAGGAGGGAGATTCCACGGTAGTTGTTGCAGTCGCCCCTGTCACCTTTATTCTTATACAGCGTGACGATGTTGGCATCCCTCATGTCCTGTGGCACCTCTCCTTCTTCCCAGCAGAGACAGAGAATTTCATGCAGCTCCATGAGCAGGCTACCTCTGCAGCACTTCAAGGTCTCAGCAGGAATGCCATCTTTGCCAGGAGCTTTACCAGGAGCAAGGGAGTCTAGGGCATCACTGAGTTCTTCGAGGGTCGGTTCGCTGTCGAGCTCCATTAGCACAGGCAGACACTCAATGGCGCTCAGGGCGTCTTCGGTGACCACATTGTCCCTGGCGTATAGCTCAGAGTAGTGCTCGACCCAGCGCTTCAGCTGCAGTGTCTGGTCCTGAATCACCTCGCCAGTGGCAGATTTCAGAGGAGCGGTCTTCCTCTGGATTGGGCCGAGGGCCTGCTTGATGCCGTCATACATTCCCCTTACATTGCCTGTATCCGCTGCAGTCTGTATCTGGGAGCAGAGCTGGAGCCAATAGTTGTTGGCACATCGCCTGGCGCTCTGCTGTACTTTGCAGCGGATGGCCCGAAGGATCTGTAAGTTGCGCTGACTTGGGCAGGCTTTGTAGGCTGCCAAGGCGTTTCTCTTCTCTTCAATGACAGGTGTCATCTCTTCCGAGTGAGCCTCGAACCAGTCAGCCGACCTGCTGGTCTTCTTGCCAAAGGTGGAAATGGCAGCGTTGAACACAGCGTCTCTGAAGTGCTCCCATCTTTTACAGGCAGTGACCCGGCTGGGCCAGGGAGAGCTTCCTCGAGCACTCGTGCAAAATCTTTCACCTTGTCCTGGTTTCGGGTCTTAGTGGTGTCGATGCGAGGTCTGCCCGTCTTTTTTGAGTGATGAATCTTCTTTGGTTGCATCTTGACCCTGCTACAGACCAGGGAGTGGTCGGTGTCACAGACAGCACTCTGGTAGCTACGCGTAATCTTGACATGGGTAACTTGCACGCCTGGTAAGAATCAGGTCAAGCTGGTGCCAGTGCTTGGATCTGGGGTGTCTCCAAGATACTCGTGTTGAGGCTTTGTGCCAAAGAACGTGTTGGTGACACAGAGACCATGAAGGCAGCAGAGTTCTAGCAAACGTTGCCCGTTCTCATTCATCCTCCCTATGCCGAATTTACCCAGACAAGTGGGCCAAATGTTGTGCTCGGCACCCACTCTGGCGTTGAAGTCGCCGAGGATAAACAGTGGCTCCTTTACAGGGATTCTTGCTATGACTCTGTTGAGGTCATCGTAGAATTTTTCCTTTGCCTCTGCTGGAGAAGTCAGGGTTGGTGCATATGCACTAATTACATTGACTGGTCCTGTTTGGGAGTGCAGTTGCAGAGACAGAATTCGTTCGGTTTCCCCCATCGGTGGCATAATGTATCCCAACAGTGTATTCCTGACGGCAAATCCCACACCATGTTCTCTGGTCTCATCAGGTGGTTTTCCTTGCCAGAAGAAAGAGAAGGTCCTCTCTCTCACAGATCCTGATCCAGGGAGCCTGGTCTCTTGGAGAGCAACAATATCCATCTGCAGTTTGCTCAGCTCCCTATCAATGATTGCTGTTTTTCGGGCGTCATTGATTTCTTGCAGGTCGTCAGAGAAACCTGGTGTCAGTGTCCTGACGTTCCATGTGCCCAGCTTTAGGGCAGTTGATATTTTCTTTTTGGGTATGATATTGCTTGGTGCAAAGTTGTCGGGCCGCTTGTCGGTTTTCACCCTAAACCCCACGCACCCAGTGAGGTTAACGGACCGTGGCGAGGCAACACCTTATTGGCTGGGGTTTGCCCAGCTTGAGGCGGGCGGTAGCTGCCCAGTGGGGCACGATGACCCCTCCCACCGTCAGAAGCAACCCCTGGCGTCACACTCTTCGCCAATCGAGCAGAAGACTTAAAACCGGTAGACTGTCGCTTCCCGTGTTGGTTCGACGCTGTGAGGCGAAGCTGGAGTGTCCTCTCCAGGGCGCAAAGCCTGGGTAGGTAGATATGGAGGAGGAGCTGTTACCCATGCAGCAAATCCCCCCTCTCCACGTTGCTGAAATTATCCAATAGAAAGGCAAATGCCAATACACATGGTTCCAGCAACGTCGCAGGAGCTGCCAGAACGAGGTCGACGTCAACAACGAACTGCCTTAGGGGCTCCAACTCCGGATTTTTCCTCGAGGTTGACTCCTGAAGCCTTTCCCAGAAAAGGGGTATGGCCGCAAGGCAGCAGAGGTTTAAAATCGGGGTTTTCCTTCCCCTAGATGGACTGCCTTCCAAGGCTATCGAGTCCCATCTACCCGGAGCAGCTGGTTTTAAGGCGCCAGAGGCACGCCCTCGCCCCTTCTCCTGTCGGTAAAAGCAGTTCCGCCGGACTTAAAGACTAAGCCACCCGTGCAGGCCAGGAGTTGGACTTGGTTGTCAGAGGCTATTTGAGACGCATGCCATATAGGAGCATTTTATAGGTCATGGGAGCTCGTCCCCCATTACCACCCCCTGGCAATGACAACCCCTTGGAACCGGGACTGTTATACAAAACACATTTATATAGATGATCCTTGATATGGAGGCAGTGTCTGGTGCATATAATCGCAACCCGCTTTATTTGGAAAACTGCGAGCTTAGTAAAGTATTAATATCGCAGAACAGCACTAATATTGTCAATATTGGGTGTGACTTCCCTCATAACTGCGCCAAGTTGTATTACACAGCATTACAAGCCTTAGGCTTCGATAAAGACAATATATTGTCTTATGACACGTATGTGAATGGTGGAACCATACTGGCCTTTAATTTACAACTTGAGGATATAGATGACACCATCCCGATTGAAAAAAGTGGTAATCTGTGGATTGCTTTGGAATTTAAACGCGGTGTGGCTAGAAATAAAGTCAGTCTAGTTTACGGGTCTACAACAAGTGTGATCAGCATTAACGCAGATCGTCGCGTTATTTGTGATACGCGAGGATAAATATTAATATGAATTGTTTGGAAATAAATGAGGCTATTAGAAGTAATTTAGGTGATAAGGTAAACTATCTAGGATGTTTCCTAGCTGATGACGTAAGGAAAATAGTGACAAAAATACATAAAAAAAGACCTGTGGTGTTCATAATCAACACTCTGGAGTCTGGTTCACGTAATAAAATGGGACACTGGATAACATTCTATGTAAATAAGGAAGAAGGTAGAAGCAAGATAGTTATACTAGACAGCTATGCTAATCCTGCAATAGGATCTTATTCAAGTTATTTCGAAGAGTTTATGTCCTACCTCCAAGACTATGTCCTATATATTATGAAGAAAAGGATTCAATCCCTGAATAGTTACTTCTGTGGGAATTACGCCGTATTTTGCCTATCATTTTCCAGACTAAGCTTAGAGACCGCCCTGCTTCACTTTGATGAAGCATTTAAATATGGACAATTTCGCAAGAATGATGAAAAAGTGTTGAAATTCAATTATGCTCAGATGAAAATGCCTGTGTGTAAGCAAACTTTCTGCTTAAACGGCAATGATGCTGCGTGTGAAACGTTGTGTGACGAAGTTGGCTAGGATGATAGTGTGGTGAGTAATACTTTATGTTAGGATTGAATGATGAACATAATAATGTCTGTATTTATTTTTACAACATTGACAACACAAAACTTATAACCTTTTTTTACCTTTCTACAGATTTACAGGATGACTAGCGTGCTTGCGGGAGGTTCGTTGACGTAGAGGATGAATGTCTACTACCTATAAGCCTTTCTACAGATTGAATGAATGACTAGGATGACAAGAAGCTTCGATGGACTGAATGAAAGCCTTCCCCCATATACCTGGAGGCTAAAGCATCGAGAAGTCTTATTATTATTAATATTATTATTATTATTATTATCGTTGTAAATTGTTTGTGTTTAATAAAAGAAATAAATTTATATAATGGTTAACTTTTCCCCGTTTATTGCATATAATCTCTGCTGAGGGGAGATATGTCTCCACCTGTGCTAGAAAGGGAAACGACCCCGGTCAAATAAGAAGTGATTGATGGTGGGCAGGTGAGGTCCTGTCTGACAGAAGTAATAACATCGCCCCTCCTTAACGAATCCACAGTGGTTGGAGAGGCCTGTTGGGGTGAGCATCTCCCAGTCCGCTCTAAAGACATTGAAAAAACGCTTAAGGTAATGGACCACTTCCATCCTGCTGCCAGTCCCACACCTCCTACCCTCCGGTCTTGTCTGTCTGTCTGTCTGTCTGTCTGTCGTCTGTTTGTCTGTCTGTCTGTCTGTCTGTCTGTCTGTTGTCTGTCTGTCTGTCTGTCTCTCTCTCTCTCTCTCTCTCTCTCTCTCTCTCTCTCTCTCTCCCTCTCTCTCTCTCTCTCTCTCCCTCTCTCTCTTGTTCTATTTTCTTTCTTCTTTCTCTCTTTTTCTCTCTCACCATACCCAACATGACACTCTCTCAAGTGACGCCAGGCCGAACGCCAGGCGTCAAAAACCACAAACACCAAATGACCCTAAACACTCTCCAGCCAGAGGGGAAGGTCCCCTTACTCTCCCTCACACTCCCTAACCCCACCCTCCCCTACCCCATCAACATATGTTGGGACCCCTCTCATCTACACACAGCCTCTACATAGCAATACATAGTCATTTTTAATCAAAACTATTATATACACACAAGATTAAGTCTACGGAAAAACACACATACATATACATTTACTCTTCCACTCATATCCACATACCTCATACTCTAGCACATACCCACATAGCCCACATACTCTCCTACCCCCCAAACAACATGACCCCCAATCTTCCCAGACCGCATACACTAACACCGGACGCTCACACGCGCTAAACTTCCGGGAAAATTCCCCAAAACCCCTTGCGACTAGAGCGACGCGCACCACCTGGCCAGGTGGCCCTAATGGGTTCACCTGGCCAGATGGCGCGCGTCGCTCTAGTCCTACTTTCCCCTACTCATCATGGCTTCTACTGATTTTTTCATTAATTTTTATGTAGCTGGGGGCCATAGTAGTGTGCTGATCACCACTACTACTTCCACAACCTTCGTGGAAGTAATGAGATGCATCATTATGACAATGTAGCTGATCCCTTATCTTTCTCTCGAGATTACAGAACAATATAATATCTCTCAATGTTTGCTCATTCGATTTATCAAAATTTATAACATGCCGGCTCAAAGGCATTTACGTGTATCGTAGCCGGCTCACAGCCGGATGGCCCAGAGTTTGATTCCCGGGCAGGATGAGGCGTTTATGTACATTTCCTGAATCAGGTGCCTCTGTTTACCTAGCATTAAATAGGTACTTGGCTGGAAGGCAACTGTTGTGGGTTGCATCTTTTGGAAGGTCAGCTTGGGTGTACCTCGAGCCTGGAGAACCCTCTTAGCTTTAGCATGTCATAGGAGATTTTAATTACTTAACTGATAAATTAATGATACATATCACCAATCATTGCTAATGTCTATTTCCTTCCTTCTACAGATGGTTGGTGGAAATGTTACGACTCTCATCACTCCTCTTATGAAACAAACAACATCGAAATTCAAATGTTGCTTAACTTGTTGTGCAACCAATATCTGGACACTCCCCCACAGTACTGTTGTACAGGTGTTGCTTGACACCTTGTACAGCCCATATCTGGACACTCCCCCACAGTACTGCTGTACAGGTGTAGCTTGACACCTTGTACAGCCCATATCTGGACACTCCCCCACAGTACTGATGAACAGGTGTTGCTTGATACCTTGTACAGCCCATATCTGGACACTCCCCCACAGTACTGATGAACAGGTGTTGCTTGACACCTTGTACAGCCCATATCTGGACACTCCCCCACAGTATTGATGAACAGGTGTTGCTTGACACCTTGTACAGCCCATATCTGGACACTCCCCCACAGTACTGTTGTACAGGTGTTGCTTGACACCTTGTACAAGCCATATCAGGAAACAGTTCAACGTGATTATAGCTTAATGTGATATAGCACAAGAAGCCCACTTCATATATTTGACCTGTGACTCAGACAACCAACAGTTTTTAATCACTTCTTTTATTGATGTTCCTTTCGTTGTCTTACCTTACCCTAGAGCATTGGTCTTCAACCTTTTTTAATGTCCTATCCTAACTTATCCCAACCTATCCTAACTTAAAGTAAAATTTACTTTAGCCTAACTTACATAACCTAACTTACCCAAACTAACATAACCTAACTTACCCAAACTGACATAACCTAACTTACCTAGTCCAACCAGACATGACCTAACTTACATAAATATTCCTGCTTGTCTTTTTGTGTTTTGTTAATCAATGTCTCATAATCATTTGTTCGTTTCAATAGTAATATCTCAAATGGTCATTTATGCATTTCAAGTGCTATTTGTTAAAGATTTGGTATTTAAGCATTTCAAATGATTATTTTTTGTTATATATGGGCATTTACTCGTTTCAAGGGTTAATTTCTCAAATGGTCATTTTTGCATTTCAATGGTTATTTGTTAAAGTTCATCAAGTTGCTCATAAGTTGTATTTATTATGTTTGCAATAATTGTCTTATTCTTTCCCCCTTTAACCTAACCTCTTTAATTTTAGTTTATTCATTAGGGTTTTATCATATGTTCTTATTCCCCCACCCTTTAACCTAACCTTTCAGATGTAGTTTACTGTGTTTTGACGTATTTGTTGAATATATTATCCTAACCTTTCAGATGTAGTTTTGTTTCTCCTTTTTGTATATTGTTCTCCTGGTTGGACTAGGTAAGTTAGGTTACATCAGTTTGGGTAAGTTAGGTTATGTAAGTTAGGCTAAGTTAGATAATTTACTTTAAGTTAGGATAGGTTGGGATAAGTTAGGATAGGTTAAGTTAGGTTAGGTTAGGTCAGGTAAGTTAGGATAGGTAAGATAGAAGATAGGTTAAGTTAGGTTAGGTAAGTTAAGCTAGGTTAGGTCAGGTTAGTTAAGTTAGCATAGGTAAGTTAGGTTAAGTTAGGTAATTTATGTTAAGTTAGGTAATTTATGTTAAGTTAGGTTAAGTTAGGTAATTTATGTTAAGTTAGGTAATTTATGTTAAGTTAGGTAATTTATGTTAAGTTAGGTTAAGTTAGGTAATTTATGTTAAGTTAGGTTTGGTTAGGTTGGGTAAGTTAGGTTAAGACAGGTAAGTTAGGTTACGTAAGTTAGGTTAGGTAAGTTAGGTTAGGTAAGTTAGGTTAGGTAAGTTAAGTTAGGATAGGTAAGTTAGGTAAGGTAAGGTAAGTTAGGCTAGGTAAGGTAAGTTAGGTTAGGTAAGTTAGGTTAAGTTAAGTTAGGTTAGGTTAGGTTAGTTAGGTTAGGTTAAATTAGGTTAGGTAAGTTGGTTAGGTTAGGTAAGATACATTAGGTTAGGTTAAGTTAGGTTAGGTTAGGTTATGCAGGTTAAGTTAGGTTAGGTTAGTTAAGATAGGTAAGTTAGGTTAGGTAAGTTAGGTTAAGTTAGAATAGGTAAGATAGGTTAGGTTAGGTAAGGTTAGGTTTAAGTAAGGATAGGTAGGTTACGTAAGTTAGGTTAGGTAAGATAGGTTAGGTTAAGTTAGGTTAGGTTAGTTAAGTTAGGATAGTTAAGTTAGGTTTGGTTAAGTTAGGTAAATTACATTAAGTTAGGATAGGTAAGTTAGGTAAGGTAAGGTAAGGTAAGATAGGTTGTGCAAGTTAAGTTAGGTTAGTTAAGTTCGGATAGTTAAGTTAGGATAGGTAAGTTAGGTTAGAGAAGTTAGGTTAGGTTAAGTAAGTTACATTAGGTTAGGTTAAGTTAGGTTATGGAAGTTAAGTTAGGATAGGTAAAGTTAGGTTAAGTTAGGTTAAGTTAGGTAATGAGAGGTTAGTTAAGATAGGATAGGTAAGTTAGTTTAGGTAAGTTAGGCTAGGTAAGTTAGGTTAGGTTTCGTTAGGTTAGGTTAAGTTAGGTAATTTATGTTAAGTTAGGTTAGGTTAAGTTTGGTAATTTATGTTAAGTTAGGTTAGGTTAAGTTAGGTAATTTATGTTAAGTTAGGTTAGGTTAGGTTTGGTTGGGTAAGTTAGGTTAGGTTAGGTAGGCTAGGATAGGTAAGTTAGGTTTGGTAAGTTAGGTTAGGTTAGGTTCGGCAAGTTAAGTTAGGATATGTAAGTTAGGTTAGGTTAGGTTTGGTTAGTTAGGTTAGGTTATGTACGCTAGGTAAGGTTTAGGAACGTTATGTTAGGTAAGTAACATTAGGTAGGATTATGTATTGTGGTACAGAGAACAGTTTTAAAGGTAAAGTGTCTAAGAAAATATATTTTAACAGATGTGCAAGTTTGATATGAAAAGCTGAACTAGTTACATTTGTGAGAGAAATTTTATGTCCGAAGATGTCTTAGAGAACAACATTGATGTCTTAAAGTATAACTTGTTGGAAGAAGGAGAGTTTCTTTGATGAACTAAGGTGTCTTAGAGAACACATTGATGAACGAAGGTGAGTTAGAGATTACCTTTGACGACTCTGAAAATAGCTTTGGTGACTTTGAAAATAACTTTAGATGTCTCTTGAGAATAACTTTGAGAATATGGTGAGTACCTTTTCATGACTCTGAGAATGACTTTGATGTCTTAAAGAAGAACTTTGAAGACTTAGAGAACACCTTTGATGAACGAAGATGTCATAGAAAGCTTTTCTAAAGAATGAAAGGTTACTTAGAGAATAACATTTGATAACTGAGATTAATTTTATGACTGAGATTAATTTAATGTCACTGGGAATAACTTTATGACTTAGAATATAACTTTGATGAATGAAAGTGACTTAGAAATTACCTTTGATGACTGAGAATAAATTTGATGACTCTGAGAATGACTTTGATGAACGAAGGTGAGTTAGAGATTACCTTTGATGACATATTTAACTTTTGATGGCTCTGAGGAGAGCTTTGTTGAATGAGGATGTCTCAGAAAGCTTCTCTGAATAACGAAGGTGACTTAGAGATTAACTTTGATGACAGAGATAAACTTTAGAAGTCTCTGAGAATAACTTTGATAAACGAAGATGTCTTAGAAAGCATCTCTGACGAACGAAAGATGTCTTAGCGAATAACTTTTATGATGTAGAGAATAACTTTGATGATCGAGATTAACTTTAGATGTCTCTGAGAATAAGTTTGATGAAGGAAGATATCTTATAGAGCAACTTTGATGTCTCGAAGAATAACTTTGATATTTTGAAGAGTACCTTTGGTGCGTTTGAGAGTGTCCCTGATGTGTCGAAGAGTGTCTTTGATGTCTCGAGAGGTGTCTTTGATGTTTTAAAGGATGTCATTGATATCTCAAAGGAAGTCTTTGTTGTCTCGAGAGGTGTCCTTGATGTCTTAAAGGATGTCTTTGATGTTTCAAAGGATGTCTTTGATGTCTCAAAGGATGTCTTTGATGTCTCAAAGGATGTCTTTGAGTGCAACTTTGATGTCTTTGAGTAAGTCCTTGATGTCTCGAAGAGTGTCTTTAACTATATTTCTTACTTAACGACATATAATTTTAGTTACGAAAGTGCTGAAAAAGTTACATTTGACTATTTTTTACCGAAGTGAAAGGTTACTTTAGTTAAGAACAGTGTTGGAAAGAGTCTACACTTGACTATTTTCAGTTGAATGACGATGGATAAAGTTAGTTATGAACAGTGTTGGAAAGTTTCCTTTGACAATTTTTTAGCTAAGAGAAAGGCCATTTTAGTTAAGAACGGTGTTGAACGAGGCTAATCCTGACTATTTTTAGTTGATTGAATAATAAGTTTAGTTGAGAAATGACGAAAGTGACTATGTTTTTAGTTGATTGGCGAAAGATTTTTTTAGATAAGGAACGTTAAATAACATGTAAGGGAATGAACACAGAGATCATATGGGGAACATGGCAAAGAACTCAGAAAACATGTAAAAAAAGTTGATGAATACAGTGAACATGCTGGGAATATGAACTTACAGAGAACATGAAAATATGATAAGGAGAATAGGGAATACAAAGAATGAACAATGAACTTGTGAAGAACATAGAGAATATGACAAAGAATGTAGAAAACATGTAAGTGAAGGTGATAAACGAAGTGATCTTGTGAGGAACATGAACTTGTAGAGGAACATGAATATTGACAAAGAACACAAAAATATGGAAGACAGCATGAATATTGAGTATAAACGTTGTAAAGAGAACATGCGATGAACATGAAACATAGAAAATATGACTAGAATTTGTAGAGAACATCATGAGAGTAAGAGAAAGATTACAGAAAAAATGGAGATACTTGTGAAAATATGATCTGAATGGGCTGTGAACATTTGAAGAACATGGAGTGAACACGGAAAACATGGATGAGAATACGAAGAACACAGTGAATATAGAGAAAATATGCAAAGACAATACGATTATTGAAGGTTTGTATAAGTTGGGGATGAGAAGGTAAGGGAGGGAAAGGGTAAGGTGAGATTTTTGACCGTGTGATTATTGCTTACTTGGGTAAACAAAAGGTATTGAATGTAAGATGTTCTCGTATTTTCTATTCTGCTAATTCCGACAGTTTCGTGAAGCGTCTGCCACATGTACATTAGCGGCGTACGCATTGCAGTCGTGAAAGCAAAAAAAAAAGAAAATCCCCACAATCTCACTCCACAAATTCTCTTGTGTCAACTACATTTACAAAACCCTGTTCTTAAATGCAAATCCTGCTCTGAAACTCTTCCTGGACAGATGTAATAGGACCCATTATCGCCACACCAGAAATATATATCTCTTTGATATTCCCAGAGTTAAACTTAATATGTGTAAACACTTTATGCAAATAAAGGAACCTAGTCTATGGAACTCACTCCCTAATGAATTGAAAAGCTGTTCAACTTTTGCGTCATTCAAAAACAAAACTAAAAAGTACCTAATTTCATCTTCATAGTTTTTTACTTTGTTGCTTTAAAATTGCACTGTATCTATTACTACCCAATCTCCCAACCTTTATGTACCCAATTTGAACATCTTTACCTTTGTGATCATTGCTGTCTTCTTATATGTGCTGCCAATCTGCTGTATGATGTCTATTAATCTTGTTTATCTGTATCTATTGCTACCCAGTCTCCCAATCTTTATGTACCCAATCTGAATATCTTTATCATTGTGATCATTGCTGTCTTCTTATATGTGCTGTCAATCTGCTGTATGGTGTCTATTAATTTTGTTTAAATTACCAATCAAGCTGTCAATGTAATCAATCAGAGCTTTAATATACCAATGTGCTTTAATATACTTACTAAGCTCTCTCATCTCATTTTTCTCTTGCAATGTATTTGTTATCAATTATTAATTCTGATAGAAATTACCTACTTAAAATTATCTGTTAGATTAAGGACCTGCCCGAAACGCTGTGCGTACTAGTGGCTTTACAAGATTGTAAATACTGTACTATTCAATGTATTCTCACAAACCCAATGTACCTTCTTGTATATAAATAAATAAATAAATAAATAAATAAATAAATAAATAAATAAATAAATAAATAAATAAATAAATAAATAAATAAGTCCTGTCTTAGTGATAGACATCAATGTGTAGCCCTCAATAATATAACCTCTCCCACTCTACCAATAACTGTTGGAGTGCCACAGGGCAGCATCTTGGACTTTCCTATTTCTTATATACATCAATGATCTGCCTAATGTCTCTCACATTCTGAAACCAATTTGTTTGATGATGCTACTACCCTCATCTACTCTAACCCCAACCCACATACACTAAATAATGTGTTGTTAATAATGAACTAAAAAATGTCCACTTATGGATGTCAACCAACAAACTAACACTTAACATAGCAAAGACCTAATACATCTTATTGGAGCAAATCTACAAATGCAATTAAGCTTCAGATAGACAATGTAAACATTAGTAATAAAAATGATGGAAGTTTCTTGGCCTATTCTAGACAAGAGACTCAACTTCAGCACCCACATACAACACATAACTAAAAAAGTCTCTAAAACAGTTGGTATACTCTCCAAAATCAGATATTATGTACCTAACTCTGCTCTCATCTCTCTATATTATGCACTAATCTATCCCTATCTTAATTATGGTATCTGTGCATGGGGTTCAACCCACTGCAAACACCTCAAGTCCATCATCACCATCAAAAATCTGTATCAGAATTATACAAATTCTGCTTTCAGACAACACTCAGCCCCCTTGTTTAACTCCCTAAACATGCTAAACATAATCTCACTCCACAAATTATCTGTGTCAACTACATTTACAAAACCCTGTTCTTAAATGCAAATCCTGATCTGAAACTCTCCCTGGACAGATGTAATAGGACCCATTATCTCCAACCAGAAATAAATATCTCTTTGATATCCCCCGAGTCAAACTTAATCTGTGTAAACACTTTATGCAAATAAAGGGACCTAGTCTATGGAACTCACTCCATAATGAATTGAAAAGCTGTTCAACTTTTGCGTCATTCAAAAACAAAACTAAAAAGTACCTAATTTCATCTTCATAGTTTTTTACTTTGTTGCTTTAAAATTGCACTGTATCTATTGCTACCCAATCTCGCATCTTTATGTACCCAATCCGAACATCAATTGTGATCATTGCTGTCTTCTTATATGTGCTATCAATCTGCTGTATGGTGTCTATTAATCTTGTTTTAATTACCTATCAAGCTGTCAATGTAATCAATCAGATCTTTAATATACCAATGTGCTTTAATATACTTACTAATCTCTCTCGTCTCGTTTTTTCTCTTGCAATGTATCTGTTATCGTTTTATAATTCTGCTAGAATTTACCTACTTAAAATTATCTGTTAGATTAAGGACCTGCCCGAAACGCTGCGCGTACTAGTGGCTTTACAAGATTGTAATACTATGCTATGTATTCTCACAAGCCAATGTACCTTCTTGTATAAATAAATAAAAAAATAAATAAAATAACTTATTATTCGGTGGGTGAGATACACGTGTGGTGCTCTCTGGCAACCCACGTTCAATCCTCTGATCTTCCAAAACTCTATTTGCTTTGTTTTCTAATCTTGTTCTACCTCTAGTTTAGCTTTCTCCTTTTCTTTCTAAACTCCAATTAGTTTTTCTCTTTTTCTTCTCCTGTTCCAACTCCAATGCTCTTATTCTAGTTTTATTCTTTTCTTGTTCCACTCTGGTTTTCTCTTTTTCTACCTGTAGTTAGTTATCTCTTTTTTTTTTTCATTTTTTTCATAATCACTTCTAACTTCAACTTCTGCAGTTGGTACTGCTTTTCCTTTTCCTCGCGCTGCATTTGGAGCTCTAGCTGGAACCTTCCAAGCTCCTGTTCGGGTACTCATGCTACTGCGGTACTCCTACTGATCCTTGGGACCTCACTTCGTCTTGTTTGTCATTTTCCTTTTCACCATCAGCACCTATCTGGGCTCCTTGCTCTGCAGCTTCACTCCTACCTCTTAACTGCCTAAGGATTTACTCCTTCGTTTCGGCCACTTTATATGACTTCATCTAATGCCACATTTCTCCACTGTCGGCCTTAACTGCTCTTTTGTGCAACCTTCCAAATCTTCAGGCTTGCCTGACTCAACAAATGTTTGCACCTTCTCCATCCTCTCCGGTGAGTCTTCACGAGAGAGAGAGAATAACTACCTGAAAATGAAAAAAATGATAGGATGGATTACGAGAACTTTGAAATCCAGGGATCCCATCACAATGGTTGTACTCTTCAAGTCACTTGTGTTGTCCCGTCTTGAGTACTGCTCAGTACTCATTTCCCCCTTCAGAGCAGGAGAGATTGCTGAAATAGAGGGAATACTGAGAACATATACGGCACGCATAGACGAGGTAAAGCACCTAAATTATTGGGATCGTCTCAAAGCTCTCCAAATGTACTCACTAGAAAGAAGAAGAGAGAGATATCAAATAATATACACCTGGAAGATACTGGAGGGCCAAGTACCAAATCTGCATAGTAAAATAACGACGTACTGGAGTGAACGATATGGAAGAAAATGCAGAATAGAACCAGTGAAGAGCAGAGGTGCCATAGGCACAATCAGAGAACACTATAAACATCAGAGGTCCGCGGTTGTTCAACGTCCTCCCAGCAAGCATAAGAAATATTGCCGGAACAACCGTGGACATGTTCAAGAGGAAACTAGATTTATTCCTCCAAGGAGTGCCGGACCAACCGGGCTGTGGTGGGTATGTGGGCCTGCGGGCCGCTCCAAGCAACAGCCTAGTGGACCAAACTCTCACAAGTCAAGCCTGGCCTCGGGCCGGGCTTGTGGAGTAGAAGAACTCCCAGAACCCCATCAACCAGGTATCAACCAGGTACCTGCAGTCACACGGGCTACCTACAGCCACAAGGGGTGTGACAGTCTTCTTTCCTAGATTCAAACTATGGGTGTGTCAATTCACTCTCGGACAGGGTGTGGGTGTGTCAATTCAATCCTTGACAGGCTCTCAATTTCTATCGAGGGGTGGGGGGTCGGGGATTTTTACCCAAAAGAGGGGGGAGTACTGGTTATTGCACCAAATTGTTTCTTACAGGTGGACAGAGTCCCCCAAACACTCCTGATATAAATACAGCCGACCTCAGCAGCCACACTCTCACTACCGTCGGTCAACCAGCATTGGACATTGGAGTGCTTGCAATTTACCCAGGAGATCACCCTGTTCATGTCTTGACCTTGGAGAGGGGGTTCAACATCACTTATTTAGGGGTGTGGCTCCAAAACTGGCCTCGATGTCTTGAGTACACATCCAACGCGAGCCTTCGTGACTCCCCACTCTCTCCTTGTTTGGAATAATCTCCTAAATCCTCTTTTCGTGAATTAGTGTCGACTGTCACCCTGTCTGCAACTGTGACGCTCTCCCTTTCACGTTCCAGGAAACTTTACCGGACAAGAGCAAAGACCATCTGTCAACGATCATTAATACAAAGAAAAATACACAATAAAAGAGATAATAATATTACCCAACAACACTCTAAGCCGCTATAACTCTTTATCATTCCAATATCATAACCTGACCTCACCTACTATCTATCATATATAACTATCAGGCTGGTGCACATCTTGGCATACACCAACGGCCACCTCACTGCTTTGAGCTGAAATACATGGTACAACAATGATATAATTCCTACCACAAAAGAAATATCAATCTCTGCTCTGGGATTGAAATATCTGGAACACTTATATAAAGATCCCCAATATAAAAAGAAATCAATTTCTCACATTACACTGCGTTTTACATGCCAATAATTTTTCAAAGCCTCCCCTTATAATAATATATATCTACAAGATCCTCTGTTCTCTTCCTGGAGGCTCACTACCAAAGCATATTTCTAGTTCCTCCAAAATTAGGAAAGGCACTTATGAGTTCCTTAAATCTGCTGCACACGAAGTCCTACTCCAACTTCAATGAAGCATCACTCCCGGCTCCATAGTTCTCGGCACAGTCCTCACTGTGCCTCTCCAAATCACCTGGTAGGCACCACACAGAAAACGCCTGCTTACTTTCCTTCCTATTGAAGGAGCACACACAATTAGAGCTCCACAAGCACGACCAAACACTCGCTTCCAGGCTACCTCTAATATATCCAAATCACAGAGAAATGTTGTACTATGCCCCCAACAGCTTCCTCACAATTGTAAAATAGTAGCCTACACTTCACCGCTAACACAGGGAACTATATTCTCCTTCTTCCAGGAGACTAACGAAGTACGACCACCACTGACGACTGCTGTGACTCAAGTAAGGTCACGACGTCCTGTTAGCGTCATGTCACGTCATCAAAGAATCGACATTCATTTCATGTCACTTTATTAGAAGCTCAACCTTTGCTCATATTCTTAAATTACTCACTGACGTTAATATATATATTTTCTTCCTTTTATGGCCACTTTGGGCCAGTAACTGGGATCTTGCTGTTAATGTATCTTTTAACCTCTTTGTCTTTATCCAACCCCAAGTCGGTGGTAAGTTTTCAAGATCTGGCTGTAGCAAGTAGTAGTGCAAGAATAAAGGGGGGGGGGAAACAATACACAATTACACCTTCACTAAGATATTAAACCTTACAACTATATATATTATAAATCTAGTATTACTACACTTATTTACAAAGTGTCACTTTCACTCAGGACACAATACATCGGCAGTGTTCAACAAATCCCAACAAGTCCACATGTCATCCACATTAATGGCAATCACCTGCGAGTTCACCTTCCTCAACATGGGCCAGTCCATACACACCGTATTGTCATAATGTGTCAATACCCCACCTCCGCTCTACAGATACACACGGCAGAGGGTTTCAGCCCAACCTGTCCTCTTAGAAAGAACGTCAACATTTGCCGTTTGACTGTACGGCCGTTTTGGACGTTATTTGTGTAAACTACGTCTATTTCTCGCTTCCAGGGGCTATCTCTAATTATACAATGAATACCACACTCTTATTATATAACTCACTGACTATGCTCTGATATTTGTTCTTCGTGTAAAAATATGTATGTTTTTGCTTTAATTAGGTCATAATCCAGAAAATTTCATCCTGTCGATCTTTATATTAGGAAAAAATCTAATAAAATTTGGAAACGAATTTTTCATTCGCCGACAGTTGCCAGTTACTATTTAACCCTTTATGCTTTAATGTCGCTGGTCATTATGATATCCCAGAATTTATATAGGTTTTGTAGTAGCATTTAGTCAGAGTACGTAATTTAACTAATGGGAAACCTCTATAGTCGTCGTAAATTAATAATAATCATTTGATTAAATAATAAATTAGCAAACATATACAACTTTTTATGTTACGACTTTTCGGGTAGGCCGTTCCGTTTGTTTACAACCCCAATGGTTCACAAAACACTGTACTTTTAATATATAAGTGGACTCAGTATGCTCTAATACATGGTCCTCA
>WNGS01164696.1:0-21013 GCA_020271785.1 Procambarus virginalis | reverse complement strand
CCTAGGCGCCGGCGAGAAACAATGGGCAGAGTTTCTTTCACCCTATGCCCCTGTTACCTAACAGTAAAATAGGTACCTGGGTGTTAGTCAGCTGTCAAGGGCTGCTTCCTGGGGGTGGAGGCCTGGTCGAGGACCGGGCCGCGGGGACACTAAAAAGCCACGAAATCATCTCAAGATAACCTCAAGATAACCTATCTATTATGTTTAGTATGTCACCTATGCACGTATTTAATAAGTCAATATTGACTATACGAATTTGCGAGGACGGGTTGGTATGACAGTTATTAACACGTGCACGGGACATGTAGCCTGACAGATTCTAACACGTGTACGGGACATGTAGCCTGGCAGATTCTAACACGTGCACGGGATATGTAGCCTGACAGATTTTAACATGTGCACGGGACATGTAGCCTGACAGATTCTAACACGTGCACGGGACATGTAGCCTGACAGATTCTAACACGTGCACGGGAAATGTAGCCTGACAGATACTAACGCGTGCACGGGACATGTAGTCTGCCAGATACTAAAGCGTGCACGTGACATGTAGCCTGGCAGATACTAAAGCGTGCACGTGACATGTAGCCTGGATGATACTAACACGTACACGGGACATGTAACCTGACAGATTCTATTAAGTGCACGGGACATTTCATATAACAGATACTAGCGCGTGCACGGGACATGTAGTATGACAGACTCTAACACGTGCACGGGACATGTAGTATGCCAGACTCTAACACGTGCACGGGACATGTAGTATGACAGATTATAACACGTGCACGGAACTTGTAGTCTGGAAGATACTAACGCGTGCAAGGGACATGTAGCCTGACAGATACTAACACGTGCACGGGACATGTAGCCTGACAGATACTAACACGTGCACGGGACATGTAGCCTGACAGATACTAACACGTGCACGGGACATGTAGATTGGCAGATACTAACACGTGCACGGGACATGTAGACTGGCAAATACTAACACGTGCACGGGACATATAGCCTGACAGATACTAACACATGCACGGGACATGTAGCCTGACAGATACTAACACGTGCACGGGATATGTAGTCTGGCAGATACTAACACGTGCACGGGACATGTAGATTGGCAGATACTAACACGTGCACGGGACATGTAGTATGACAGATTCTAACACGTGCACGGAACTTGTAGTCTGGAAGATACTAACGCGTGCACGGGACATGTAGTCTGGCAGATACTAACACGTGCACGGGACATGTAGTCTGGCAGATACTAACACGTGCATGGGACATGTAGCCTGACAGATTCTAACACGTGCACGGAACTTGTAGTCTGGAAGATACTAACACGTGCACGGGACATGTAGACTGACAGATACTAACACGTGAATGGGATATATAGTATAACAGATACTAATGCGTGCACGGGACATGTAGTGTGACAGATACTAACACGTGCATGGGACATGTAGTATGACAGATTCTGACACGTGCACGGGATTTGTAGCCTGACAGATTCTGACACGTGCACGGGATTTGTAGCCTGACAGATTCTAACAAGTGCACGGGACATGTAGCCTGACAGATTCTAACATGTGCACCGGATATTTTTACAAAGAGCAAAAACAGATTGTACTCGTTTCTTGTATATTGACATAGCTTTCTGCACGTGGACGGTACATGTATACTGACATGTACCGACAGCCTCCATCCAACGGAAGAGGGAGAACTATGCCCAGCCTCCAGCCTAAGTACGGGAGCTGGTGGCTAGTAGTAGGGATGACAGTCCAGCGTCCCTTTTTTTCAGGGGAAGAGGACGCTGGACTGTCGGGGGTTCCAGGTAAATTAGGGAAGAGGACGTTGGACTGTCAGAAGTTTCAGGTAAATTTGGGTAGTCACAGATTCGGAAGTAAGGAATTCTTATGAGGAAAATAATTTCTGAGATTTTAGATGTTTGTTAAGAGTTCTTATGAGGAAAATAAGTAGGAAAATCTTATAGAAAAAAATTAGAAATATCATATTTAAGTCACGCAGTTTTGGGGTAAAATCTACGGACATATTTTGCCCGTTTTCAATTCACACATTTAATAAGAGGACGCTGGACTGTCGGGGGTTCCAGGTCAATTAGGGAAGAGGACGCTGGACTGTCAGGATTTTCAGGTGAATTTGGCCAGTCACTGATTTGGAATTAGGGAATTCTTATGAGGAAAATAATTTCTGAGATTTTAGAAGTTTGTTAAGAGTTCTTATGATGAAAATAATGTCATAAAGTTTGTTAACAGTTCTTATAGGGAAAATTCAATTTTTTCAGAGATCAGTTTTAAGAAAATATTTCAGAGATTCAAATAATCATAGAAGTTTATTTATATGTTTATGACCAAATTTTGTAAAAAGACCATTTTCAGAGAATATTGTTATAAACGTTTTGTTAAGGAAAACATACATCTTAGTCATAACTTTAAGTTTTATAACCATTTACGGCTGTTTCAATTGTAAAGACCCAAAAAATAGTAAGAGACAGTTTAAAGCTCAAATTTCATCAGAGTCCAGTTTATGCCTGAAAATAATCAGAGTCAAGTTTTACCCTGAAAATTAACAAAGTCCTGTTGTTAACCTAAATTCTTCAGAGTCCACTTTGTGAGCAAAATTCTTCAGAGTCCAGTTTGTGCCCAAAAATAATCAGAGTCCAGTAATGATCGAATATTATGCAGAGTCCATAGAAGACCAAATTTTAGCAGAGTCCCCTAAAGACAGAAAAATAATCAGAGTCCACTTGGAGACCAAAATATTTCAGAGTTTTACTCACACCTGCATTCTTAAAGAGTTCTTATTTAGGAAATTCAAAAATTGTCAGAGTCAAGTAATGACCGAAAAGTAGTCGAGTTTAAGGCCAGAAATATTCAGAGACCAATTTTCATCAGAGACCGTTTCCAGACCAAAATTTGTTAGAGTTCGCATTTATAAGTGTAGTCTCAATATTAACCTATCAATTTCCCTGAAATTTTTAAACAGCCATATTTCAGACGCAGTGAAATATATAATGTCAGTAAGCAAGCTCCAGCTCTTGTTCTCAGCCTTAGTGTATCCCCGTAGCTTCTTTACTAACAGACTAATTTCCCTGATATTTAAACCCGCTGTATTTTGGACCCAGTAAATAAGATCAAGTCAGTTACTGAACTCCAGCTCTTGTCCCCACCTTAGTTCAATGTTCATCAAATTATTTCAGATCAAGCCCCTCTCCAAGACTGGAGAGGGGCTTGATCACGGGGTGCTCTTCATCGAGTGTCCCGAGTGGCCGGCACGTTTACTTTGAAAAAATTAGAGTGCTCAGAGCAGGCTACTTTAATGGCCTGAATGTCTAGGCACCCATCAAAGTAAACATCATTACCTTTAATACCCTTGTCGTACTCAGCTCTGTAATATTCACACGGTCATATAACACCTTACCTTCAATACCTTTTGTTTACCCAAGTAAGCAATAATCACACGGTCAAAAATCTCACCTTACCCTTTCCCTCCCTTACCTTCTCATCCCCAACTTATCCAAACCTTCAATAATCGTATTGTCTGCATATTTTCTCTATATTCACTGTGTTCTTCGTATTCTCATCCATGTTTTACGTGTTCACTCCATGTTCTTCAAATATTCACAGCCCATTCAGATCATATTTTCACAAGTATCTCCATTTTTTCTGTGATCTTTCTCTTACTCTCATGATGTTCTCTACAAATTCTAGTCATATTTTCTATGTTTCATGTTCATCGCATGTTCTCTTTACAACGTTTATACTCAATATTCATGCTGTCTTCCATATTTTTGTGTTCTTTGTCAATATTCATGTTCCTCTACAAGTTCATGTTCCTCACAAGATCACTTCGATTATCACCTTCACTTACATGTTTTCTACATTCTTTGTCATATTCTCTATGTTCTTCACAAGTTCATTGTTCATTCTTTGTATTCCCTATTCTCCTTATCATATTTTCATGTTCTCTGTAAGTTCATATTCCCAGCATGTTCACTGTATTCATCAACTTTTTTTTACATGTTTTCTGTGTTCTTTGCCATGTTCCCCATATGATCTCTGTGTTCATTCCCTTACATGTTATTTAACGTTCCTTATCTAAAAAAATCTTTCGCCAATCAACTAAAAACATAGTCACTTTCGTAATTTCTCAACTAAACTTATTATTCAATCAACTAAAAATAGTCAGAATTAGCCTCGTTCAACACCGTTCTTAACTAAAATGGCCTTTCTCTTAGCTAAAAAATTGTCAAAGGAAACTTTCCAACACTGTTCATAACTAACTTTATCCATCGTCAATCAACTGAAAATAGTCAAGTGTAGACTCTTTCCAACACTGTTCTTAACTAAAGTAACCTTTCACTTCGCTAAAAAATAGTCAATTGTAACTTTTTCAGCAATTTCGTAACTAAAATTATATGTCGTTAAGTAAGAAATATAGTCAAAGGCACTCTTCGAGACATGAAGGACTTACTCAAAAACATCAAAGTTACACTCAAAGACATCCTTTGAGACATCAAAGACATCCTTTGAGACATCAAAGACATCCTTTAAGACATCAAAGACATCCTTTGAGACATCAAAGACATCCTTTAAGACATCAAAGACATCCTTTGAGACATCAAAGACACTCTTCGACACATCAGGGACACTCTCAAATGCACCAAAGGTACTCTTCAAGATATCAAAGTTATTCTTCGAGACATCAAAGTTGCTCTATAAGATATCTTCCTTCATCAAACTTATTCTCAGAGACATCTAAAGTTAATCTCGATCATCAAAGTTATTCTCTACATCATAAAAGTTATTCGCTAAGAAATCTTTCGTTCGTCAGAGATGCTTTCTAAGACATCTTCGTCCATCAAAGTTATTCTCAGAGACTTCTAAAGTTAATCTCTGTCATCAAAGTTAATCTCTAAGTCACCTTCGTTATTCAGAGAAGCTTTCTGAGACATCCTCATTCAACAAAGCTCTCCTCAGAGCCATCAAAAGTTAAATATTGTCATCAAAGGTAATCTCTAACTCACCTTCGTTCATCAAAGTCATTCTCAGTCATCAAAATTTATTCTCAGTCATCAAAGGTAATTTCTAAGTCACTTTCATTCATCAAAGTTATACTCTAAGTCATAAAAGTTATTCCCAGTGACATTAAAAATTAATCTCAGTCATCAAATGTTATTCGCTAAGTTACCTTTCATTCATTAGAAAAGCTTTCTATGGCATCTTCGTTCATCAACGGTGTTCTCTAAGTCTTCAAAGTTCTTCTCTAAGACACCAAAGTCATTCTCAGAGTCATCAAAAGGTACTCACCATATTCTCAAAGTTATTCTCAAGAGACATCTAAAGTTATTTTCAAAGCCACCAAAGCTATTTTCAGAGTCGTCAAAGGTAATCTCTAACTCACCTTCGTTCATCAATGTTGTTCTCTAAGACACCTTAGTTCATCAAAGAAACTCTCCTTCTTCCAACAAGTTATACTTTAAGACATCAATGTAGTTCTCTAAGACATCTTCGGACATAAAATTTCTCTCACAAATGTAACTAGTTCAGCTTTTCATATCAAACTTGCACATCTGTTAAAATATATTTTCTTAGACACTTTACCTTTAAAACTGTTCTCTGTACAACAATGCATAATCCTACCTAATGTTACTTACCTAACATAACGTTCCTAAACCTTACCTAGCGTACATAACCTAACCTAACTAACCAAACCTAACCTAACCTAACTTACATATCCTAACTTAACTTATCGAACCTAACCTAACCTAACTTACATAACCTAACTTACCTATCCTTGCCTACCTAACCTAACCTAACTTACCCAACCAAACCTAACCTAACCTAACTTAAAATAAATTACCTAACTTAACCTAACCTAATGTAACCTAACCTAATTTACCTAGCCTAACTTACCTAACCTAACTTACCTATCCTATCTTAACTAACCTATCATTACCTAACCTAACCTAACTTAACCTAACTTAACCTAACCTAACCTAACTTTACCTATCCTAACATAACTGGCATAACCTAACTTAACCTAACCTAATGTAACTTACTTAACCTAACCTAACTTCTCTAACATAACTTACCTATCCTAACTTAACTATCCTAACTTAACTAACCTAACTTAACTTACACAACCTATCTTACCTTACCTTACCTTACCTAACTTACCTATCCTAACTTAATGTAATTTACCTAACTTAACCAAACCTAACTTACCTATCCTAACTTAACTAACCTAACCGAACTTAACCTAACCTATCTTACCTAACCTAACTTACCTAACCTACCTATCCTTACTTAACTAACCTAACCTAACCTACCTATCCTAACTTTCCTAACCTAACTTACCCAACTTAACCTAATCTTACTTAACCTAACCTAACTTAACATAAATTACCTAACTTAACCTAACCTAATGTAACTTACCTAACCTAACTTACCTTATCTTACCTTACCTAACCTAACCTAACTTACCTATCCTAACTTAACCTAACTTACCTAACCTAACTTACCTATCTTAACTAACCTAACCTAACTTAACTTGCATAACCTAACCTAACCTAACCTAACTTAACCTAACCTAATGTACCTTATCTAACCTAACCAACCTACCTAACATAATTTAACCTAACCTAACTAACCTAACCAAACCTAACTTAACCTAACCTAACTTACCTAACCTAACTTACTTTACCTAGCCTAACTTACCTTACATTACCTAACTTACCTATCCTAACTTACCTAACCTACCTTACCTAACCTAACTTACATAACCTAACTTACCTAACCTAACTTACCTAACCTAACTTACCTATCCTAACCTAACTTACCCAACGTAACCTAACCTAACTTAACATAAATTACCTAACTTAACATAAATTACCTAACTTAACCTAACTTAACATAAATTACCTAACTTACCTATGCTAACTTAACTAACCTGACTTAACCTAGCTTAACTTACCTAACCTAACTTAACCTAACTTACCTAACTTACCTATCCTAACTTACCTAACCTAACCTAACCTAACTTAACTTATCCTAACTTATCCCAACCTATCCTAACTTAAAGTAAATTATCTAACTTAGCCTAACTTACATAACCTAACTTACCCAAACTGATGTAACCTAACTTACCTAGTCCAACCAGGAGAACAATATACAAAAAGGAGAAACAAAACTACATCTGAAAGGTTAGGATAATATATTCAACAAATACGTCAAAACACAATAAACTACATCTGAAAGGTTAGGTTAAAGGGTGGGGGAATAAGAACATATGATAAAACCCTAATAAATACACTAAGATTAAAGAGGTTAGGTTAAGGGGGGAAAGAATAAGACAATTATTGCAAACATAATAAATACAACTTATGAGCAACTTGATGAACTTTAACAAATAACCCTTGAAATGAAAAAATGACCATTTGAGAAATTATCCCTTGAAACGAGTAAATGCCCATATATAACAAAAAATAATCATTTGAAATGCTTAAATACCAAATCTTTAACAAATAGCACTTGAAATGCGTAAATGACCATTTGAGAAATTAACTATTGAAACGAACAAATGATTATGAGACATTGATTGACAAAAGACAAAAAGACAAGCAGGAATATTTATGTAAGTTAGGTCATGTCTGGTTGGACTAGGTAAGTTAGGTTATGTCAGTTTGGGTAAGTTAGGTTATGTAAGTTAGGCTAAGTTAGATAATTTACTTTAAGTTAGAATAGGTTGGGATAAGTTAGGATAGGTTAAGTTAGGTTAGGTTAGGTTAGGTAAGATAGGATAGGTAAGTTAGGTTAAGTTAGGTTAGGTAAGTTAAGTTATGTTAGGTCAGGTTAGTTAAGTTAGGATAGGTAAGTTAGGTAATTTATGTTGTTACGTTAGGTTAGGTTGGGTAAGTTAGGTTAGGATAGGTAAGCTAGGTTAGGTAAGTTAGGTTAGGTAAGTTAGGTTAGGTAAGTTAAGTTAGGATAGGTAAGTTAGGTAAGGTAAGGTATTTTAGGTTAGGTAAGGTAAGTTAGGTTAGGTAAGTTAGGTTAGGTTAAGTTAGGTTAGGTTAGGTTAGGTTAGTTAGGTTAGGTTAAATTAGGTTAGGTGAGTTGGTTAGGTTAGGTAAGATACATTAGGTTAGGTTAAGTTAGGTTAGGTTAGTTTAGGTTATGCAAGTTAAGTTATGTTAGGTTAGTTAAGATAGGTAAGTTAGGTTAGGTAAGTTAGGATTTTCAAGTGCAACTCATGCGAGTTGCACTTGAAAATCGTCTTACACCTAGACTTAACGTAACAGCAGACAAAGTGCAACAGCAGCCAAGCCACTGATTTTATTTAAAGGATAACTATTTGTTAAATTTACTGATACCGTACATTATATAGCAAACAATGTCTGCAATTTTACTTTAGTGAAGGAAAATGCGTCTAAATGGCATGCTTAATGTTATCTTGTGTATTTTGAGCCTCTTAGTTTGAGATGAGGTGTGTAAATATATGGATGAATATGTAAAAGGTAAATAAAAAATAAGAGAAACAGTTTTTTTTCTGTTTATATAGTCATGAAAATGAGATATGAAACATAGATTTTAAATATTAAAAACGTGAGATTTTTAATGAGACTTTTTCGGGGTGGGGGTGGACAGCTTCTACTTAATCACCACTAGGGGTGGACGACATTAAAAAAGGTTGAAGACCAATGCTCTAGGGTAAGGTAAGACAACGAAAGGAACATCAATAAAAGAAGTGATTAAAAACTGTTGGTTGTCTGAGTCACAGGTCAAATATATGAAGTGGGCTTTTTGTGCTATATCACATTAAGCAATAGTCACGTTGAACAGTTTCCTGATATTGAATAATATCAATATCAGGAAAGTTAAGTAGAGGATTGTGGTCCGAGTAGATGGTGGTGAACTTGCAGCACTTTGCACCATACCTGCAAGGTGCTCGGTCCACCACCATCTACTCAGACCACAATCCTCTACGCTTCCTACATCAAGCCCAATTCAATAACCAACGTCTGCTGCGATGGGCTTTATATCTACAAAACTTCAATCTGAAGATCTGTTACATCAAGGGGCCTGATACCATCATCGCCGACGCCCTCTCCAGAGTTCATGAGGTAGAGGCAGCTCCACCTACCACTCTACCTCCCGAGAACGTGACTTCTTCCGGAACCACAGGCTTCGGGGGAGAGTTGTGACGATAATCTCTTTCAAGAGAGATTTAGCCTGCTCTTCCCTTCAATCGTCACATTTAAAGCTACTTTCAAGATACGTTCAGCAGTAGCAAAACGTTTGTCAATGCAGCACACACCTGCATACCCCCCACCCCTGCACCCCCCACACTCCTCACCACTGGCTCGTTGCCTGCACTTCAATTAGCCAACTACCAGTGTCGACCTGCCTGCATTCTGATTGGCTGATCGAGACCACACCACTCCAGCTCCGCATCACTCATGCACCTCGTAGAATCAACGTCGGGGCCGGCCAGCAGTTTCCTCCTCAGAATATCTTGTGCTCTGGGCTGTGAACATCTAATTGATATACCTCGTGTATCAAGTAGTGGTTCTTAGCTTGCGCTTATATTCCCAGCACCATTTATATTACTTGTATTATATTTTTGTACTATTGTTAACGTAAACCATTATTTATTCATTTTTATGTTAGTTTTTTCACTTGTTATATTTGCACTTTGCCAAGCCAAGGAATTGTCTTTATTTAAATTTGTTTTCTAGAGTAATTAAATTTCATTGTTTATTCTATGTGTTTTGTGTGTCTTCCCTTACCTTACCACAGACAATCAGGCAAGCAGTCTCTTTTTTTTTGTGTATGTGACCAGGCATTGACATCTGCCATTGGAAGACTGCCGAACACCATACTCCAACACTTTACCGTCACAACTTCAACAGCCATTTGTTGGACCATTCACTCAGTCTGTCTAGGTCATCTTGTAGCCTCCTACTATCATCCTCTGTTTCAATACTCCTCATAAGTTTTGCATCATCGGCAAACATTGAGAGAAACGATTCTATACCCTCTGGGAGATCATTTACTTATATCAGAAACAGTATAGTCCAAGGACTGACCCCTGCGGAACTCCACTGATGATGTCTCGCCAATCTGAGGCCTCACCCCTCACTGTGACTCGCTGTCTTCTGTTGCTTAGGTATTCCCTTATCCAATGGAGTACCTTCCCTTTCACTCCTGCCTGCATCTCCAGCTTTTTCACTAGCCTCTTGTGTGGTACTGTGTCAAAGGCTTTCTGGCAATCCAAAAATATACAATCTGCCCACCCCTCTCTTTCTTGGCTGATTTTTGTTGCCTGGTCGTAGAGTTCAATTAATTCTGTGAGGCAGGACTTCCCATCCTTGAACCCATGTTGATGCTGTGTTACAAAGTTCTTTTGCACCAGATGTTCAACAAGCTTTTTTCGCACACTCTTCTCCATCAGCTCGCATGGTATGCAAGTTAGGGACACTGGCCTGGAGTACAGTGCCTTTTGTCTATCCCCCTTCTTGTATATCGGGACTACATTAGCCGTCTTCCAAATTTTTTGGCAATTTCCCTGTTACCAGTGATTTGTTATACTCCTTCGAGAGTGGCAGGCACAGTGCTTCTGCTCCTTCCTTTGGTATCCATGGGGAGATTCCATCCGGGCCTATAGACTTTGTCACATCCAACTTAAGCAAAAGTTTCCTTACATCCCCACTGGTAATCTCAAACTCTTCTAGTGGTTCCTGGTTTACTTTTCTCACTCTTATATCTTCCCATTGCTCAATGTGAAAACCTCCTGGAATTTCTTTTTCAGTTCCTCGCACACTTCCTTGTCGTTTGTAGTGAATATGTCTGCCCCTATCCTCAATTTCAATACTGTTTAAATTTCAATTACTGTTGAAACAAAAGTAAATTTCCTTTACTGTTGTTTTTCTCCTGATGTGGCAGTGCAGCAATTTAGGTTGAGTGTTTGCCTTGCTTGCGATGTCATTTTCGTATTGCCCTTCTGCCTCTCCTCTCAACCTGACATTCATTCCTCGCACTCTGGTACCGTTCTCTACTCCCAAGTATCCTGTTATTTCTATAGTTTCTCCACGCCCTCTTACTTTGCTGCTAAGCTATCCTACATCTCTGATTAAACCATGGGTTTTTCATCTGCATTTCGTTGTTTTCCTTTTGGGCCAGGACAAACTTGTCTACTTCCTTCCTTCCCCCCAAGACATGCTCCATCATGTCTTGGGCCGACTTTCCTCTGAGCTCTGTTTTCCATGTTATATCTGTTAGGAACTTCCTTATCTCCTCATAGTTTCCCTTTTGGAATGCCAGCCTTTTGTTTTCAGTTCCCTTCTTCGAGTTCTTTAACCATTCTTCAACCAGATACTCAAACGTCAGTACATTGTGGTCGCTCATTCCTACCGGGGCCTCAAAATCGATTTCCCTCATGTCGGAGTCGTTCAGAGTGAATACTAGGTCAAGTGTCGTTGGTTCATCGTTTCCTATCATTCTTGTGGGTTCCTTGACATGCTGGCTTAAAAAGTTTCTTGTCGCCACCTCCAATAGTTTCGCTCTCGATGTATCGTCACCTCCATGCGGTTCCTTGTTCTCCCGGTCTATCTTTCCATGATTGAAGTCTCTCATGATGAGCAGATGGGATCTATTTCTTCAGGCTGCCTTCTCAATTATAGTGTTAACTGGCATGTTGTTGTTCTCATACTCTTGCCAGGTTCTTTTGCCATTTGGTGGAGGGTTATATATCACTGCTACTACTATTCTTGGTCCTCTCATTGTCATGGTGCCTGTTATCTAGTTTCTGAATCCGTTGCATCCCGGGATAGCTGTCTCCTTGAAACTCCATTACATTCTCTTTAGTAGGACCACTCTGCCTCCTCCCCTACCTTCCCTCTCTTTTCTTATTACTGTGTAGTCCTGACAAAACACTGCATTCATTACGATTCCTGAGAGTTTTGTTTCTGTGAGTCAGATTACATCTGGGTTCACTTCTTGTGCTCATTTCCTTACTTCACTTGCCTTGCTTGTAATCCCGTCTATGTTCGAGTACATCACCCTAAAATTGACTCTCTTCTGTCCTTCCTCAGTTTCTGTTGATTCCCCTGAATCAGGGAAAAGGGAGCATATGGGATGGGAGGCCCTAGAGAAGGGGACATGGGGGATCTGGGTGTGTGGGGGCTGGGAGGATCTGGTACAGGAAAGGTCGAAGAGGGAGGGCTTGGGGGGGGGGGGAAGAAGAGAGGGCATGGGGGAGGGTGAGAGGGGAGAGGCTTGTGGATGTGGGTAAGAGGGGGAGGTTGGGGGGGTGAGAGTGGGAGGTTTGGGGGGGGGGGTGAGAGCGTAAGGTTTGGGGGAGGGTGAGATTAGGAGGTGTGTGTGTGTGGGTGTGTGTGTGTGTGTGTGGGTGTGTGTGTGTGTGTGGGTGTGTGTGTGTGTGTGTGTGTGGGTGTGTGTGTGTGTGTGTACTCACCTACTTGTTGTCATCTAGTTGTGTTCGCGGGGGTTGAGCTCTAGCTCTTTGGTCCCGCCTCTCAACCGTCAATCAACAGGTGAACAGATTCCTGAGCCTATTGGGCTCTATCATATCTACACTTGAAACTGTGTATGGAGTCAGCCTCCACCACATCACTTCCTAATGCATTCCATTTGTAAACCACTCTGACACTAAAAAAATCTTTCTAATATCTCTGTGGCTCATTTGGGCACTAAGTTTCCACCTGTGTCCTTAGTGCGTGTGCCCCTTGTGTTAAATAGGCTGTCTTTATCTACCCTATCAATTCCCTTCAGAATCTTGAATGTGGTGATCATGTCCTCCCAAACTCTTCTGTCTTTCAACGAAGTGAGGTTTAATTCCCGTAGTCTCTCCTCGTAGCTCATACCTCTCAGCTCGGGTACTAGTCTGGTGGCAAACTTTTGAACCTTTCCCAGTTTAGTCTTATCCTTGACTAGATATGGACTCCATGCTGGGACTGCATACTCCAGGATTGGTCTGACATATGTGGTATACAAAGTTCTGAATGATTTTTTACACAAGTTTCTGAATGCCGTTCGTATGTTGGCCAGCCTGACATATGCCACTGATGTTATCCTCTTGATATGGGCTGCAAGAGACAGGTCTGGCGTGATATCAACCCCCAAGTCTTTTTCTTTCTCTGACTCCTGAAGAATTTCCTCTCCCAGATGATACCTTGTATCTGGCCTCCTACTCCCTACACCTAGCTTCATTACATTACATTTGGTTGGGTTAAACTCTAACAACCATTTGTTCGACCATTCCTTTAGCTTGTCTAAATCTTCTTAAAGCCTCAAACAGTCCTCTTCTGTCTTAATCCTTCTCATAATTTTGGCATCGTCCGCAAACATTGAGAGAAATGAATCTATACCCTCCAGGAGATCATTTACATATATCAGAAACAAGATAGGACCGAGTACAGAGCCCTGTGGGACTCCACTGGTGACTTCACGCCAATCAGAGGTCTCACCCCTCACCGTAACTCTCTGCTTCCTATTGCTTAGGTACTCCCTTATCCACTGGAGCGCCTTACCAGCTACACCTGCCTGTCTCAGCAGCTTATGTACCAGCCTCTAATGCGGTACAGTGCCAAAGGCTTTCCGACAATCCAAGAAAATGCAGTCCGCCCAGCCCTCTCTTTCTTGCTTAATCTTTGTCACCTGGTCGTATAATTCTATTAAGCCCGTCAAGCAAGATTTACCCTCCCTGAACCCAAGTTGGCGATTTGTCACGAAGTCCCTTCTCTCTAGATGTGATACCAGGTTTTATCTCATGATCTTCTCCCTCAACTTGCATGTTATACAAGTCAAGGACACTGGCCTGTAGTTCAGTGCCTCTTGCCTGTTGCCCTTTTTGTATATTGGGAAAACATTCGCCGTCTTCCATATTTCTGGTAGGTCTCCTGTCTCCAGTGACCTACTATACACTAGGGAGAGTGGCAAGCAAAGTGCCTCTGCACACTCTTTCAGTACCCATGGTGAGATCCCATCTGGACCAACAGCCTTTCTAACATCCAGATCCAGCAGGTGTCTCTTGACCTCCTCTCTCGTAATTTCGAATTCTTCCAAGGCCGCCTGGTTTGCTTCCCTTTCTCCTAGCACAGTGACTTCACCTTGTTCTGTTTTGAAGACCTCCTGGAACCTCTTGTTGAGTTCTTCACCCACCTCTTTGTCATTCTCTGTATACCTGTCCTCGCCTGTTCTAAGTTTCACTACCTGTTCTTTCACAGTTTTTTTCCTTCTGATGTGACTGTGGAGTAGCTTTGGTTCGGTCTTGGCTTTGTTTGCTATATCATTTTCATAACTTTTTTTTCATAAGCTGGAGAAACAGGTAGGAGAAATTTGGTGTAATTACGATCCTCCTCTTGCAAGCCTACTCTAAGGAAAGCTTTACTGATATCAGCAATATAAGCGAAAATACCAGTACGGAATCGTAACAGTACATCATGTAGCCTTTGTATTAGGCTAGGTCCCGTTTGGAGACATTCATTCAAAGACACGCTGTTTGCCTTCACTTTGGCACTACAGTTGAAAACAATACGTATTGGCGTTATCAATGAATCTTTCAACACAGCGTGATGGGGTAAATAGTGACCTTTTTTCTGTCATCATTATCAACAACTTCGATAAATTTACTATTCAGTTGTTGCTGAATTAATTGATGATACATATTCAATTTATCTGGCTGTTTCTTCAGCCGTATTAATTGTGACTGTAATTGAGAGGCTGCCATGAAATAATTAACTGGAAGTTGTGGATGATTCAACTTCCATAGCAGTCTCACCCAGTATTGTTTGTTCTTATAGACAACTGTATCCAGATATTGCTGGTAAGTCCACATATCATCAGGACTTGGTTGTTCAGGGACAATACCTAAAGTGTCTAAATCCCACAGACGATGTAGAGGTGGATCAGACTCATTATCTTCAGATATTTCTCTGAAATGTAGGGGTGACTGTTCCGAGCCTAGTCACGCCACTATTGCATTGTTAGCTTGTTTGTTGGTTGACGCTGCTTTTTGTTGGAAAAGCACCGGTCCAGTAAGCAACTTGCCTCCAGCAGATGACAACAAATTCATTCCGTGTTGTCTGGTGCATCCAGTTATAAATTTATAATAATGGTCAGCGCCTATAAGTATACCAACATCTGTGAGGCAGTTAGAATTTATTTTGTGATCTGCTAGCCTCATGCGGTTTCGTCTGAGATATCTCGCAGTGCGAGCTAGTCCTGTGACCTGCAGGTCAGAAGGAAGTTTATCTACTACTACCGCTTGTATTGGACTAGTGGAAGATCCAAGTCTCACTAACACCTTAACTACTTGGTATTCACGAGGTCCACTATTAGTCAAGAACCCAGAAATATTCAGTCTCACACTTTTGGCAGGTTTTAATTTTAACTGCTCGACTAATTGTTGTGTGATGAAGGTTTTCTGTGATCCTTGATCAAAAAGACCTCTAGTGTTAACTCTAGATTTCCTGTCTATTAGTTTGAGTTGAGCTGTAGGCAGAGTGGTATTATTGCCTGACTCAGTAGCAAGGTCACTTATTTCTTGATGTACCTTGCAATATTTACTGTGGTAGAATTCATAGAATTCTCCCTAGGTGTCACAGATTGGGTAGAAATTTTTCTACATAAGGCATAATGATGTACACCTTTGTGGCATCTACTGCATAACCGTAGCTGCACAACACATTTACTGGGATCATGAGAACCCATGCACTTGGTGCATCTGTGTAATTCTTGGAGTTGTTTAATCCTGGTATTAAAGTTAGGATAAACAGTGCATTTGTAGGTGAGATGTTCTTGATCACAGAACAGACACCTTCTCTCTCTGGCTGAATTTGTCCTATTAGTAGACACATCCGTTGTAGTGTCAGAGGGAGATACAGAATAAATACCTACACTACCACTCCCTTTTCCAGTGGATGGAGTAGTCTTAGGCTTAGATTTATTGGATTTATTCAAAGTCAATTTGGGTTTGACTGAGTTGTCAATGTTAGGTGATTTAGACTCAGGTTTAATTTTATCATGAGTATTCAACCTGTTAACTGTTATTCTCAGCCCCTCGAATATTTGCTCGAGAGTGAGAAACTCGGTTTTATAATGTGAGCAGATTTCTGCTAAGATATTTTGAGGCAATTTCCTCTGCAAAAGTAACTTGATTGACCATTCTGAGGCTGGCACATCAACTTTAGTACCTAAGGCCTTCACCAGAGACTCTGCTTCTAGCCTAAAGCTTTGAAGTGAGTCCGGTCTGTTATTTGGTGCATTCAGATCTAGCAATTGGAAATAAAGGTTAGCAATACTTAACTCCTTGTTGCAATAATTCAACTTCAGCAATTTTATAGCTTCCACATAATTACTCTCAGTGAGAGCTAAGTTATTTATGACCTTTTTAGCCTCCCCTTTGAGAAGACTAATCAGGTATGAAAATTTGGAAACTGGGTCAAGATAAGCCCTCAAGATAAGCCCTGTTATGGATATGAACTTCAAATGAAGTCCAAAATGTGTCCCAATTTTCTTCATCCAGCCCTGCAAATGTAGGTAAGTCTAAAGTAGGTAGACGAACCTCAGGTAATTGATTACTGGATTGAGACATAGTAGTATTTGTATTGGATTGATGTTTTACTATACTTGATAGTACATCAAATTTGTCTTGAGTCTCATCTTCATACTGGGAAATATTTGCTATAATATTTGCTTCTCCGGTTCGATAAGACCAAAATGTTGTTTTGGTCTGAGAACCGATATAGTTTAATATTAATTGGTATCTATCCGGTTCGATAAGGACCAAAATGCTGGGTATGTGGGGCTTGAACTCAGAAATTAAATTATTTGATTATTGTATTGAAAGAAATCGAAGGACCACCCACTTTTGAGAAAAGAGGGAAAACAAATAATAGTGTTCATCAGAATGACACTAGAGAACCAGTGTCTATGGAAACTCATTCAAAGAATAATCACTTGAAAATAATGAAGACTGTATTATTAATTAAAGCCAAAGCCTCAAATATCAACATTGAGGGGTTATTTCTAGAAGTTCACATATATCTAGGAACCAGTGTGGTTCGTCACTAGTTCATTGTTGGATTCATAACATGAGAAATCTAAACTACAATAGATTCAAATATATGGTAATTCAAATCATGAATATTAAAGATCATTAATCACTGAGCATAAACACTGAGCACAGTTAGAGCATAAACATTAATTACAAAATCTCGCAATAATTATTCAATGTAAAGATTCTATATGACTTATCTAAGAATCAATAATCAGGTTCAATAAATTTGTACGAAAAATGTGTCTTAGCTGTAAGACGATTTCTATAACGCCAGTTCGTCATTCGTCCTCGTGGTCACCGAATCCCAACAAGGAAAGAACCCGAGGTAAATAACACGACTGATGAGAATCTTGCTGGCACCTCGTATACACGCTGCAATCAAGAGAGTTTAAGTAGCAATTGATTAGGCTACGAATTATTTTCAGATATTCATGAAACTGAGTAACATAACGAAATTTACTCACGTGATGTGGTTGTTAATTTCACATCCTAACGACAGACTACTCACAAATATAAAATCTCGAATGATGCATCAAACCAGAATTCTATACTTAGCTGTGCATATTAAATACTGAGGTCTGCCGAGATCACGTCAGCCGATCCCAAGCATTCACTGCTGTGCACACGTAATTACGGGTCTTAGCTTCAATTGTTAACGCGTTATTAACTGGCTGGGCACTAGAGAACACATGGATAAGTAATTGTTACTTGTTAACTGGGTATCAACGTAATTCTTGTCGATAAGAACTCCCAGTTGCCATCATGCGTCTCGCCACTTTCCACGCCAGGCTGCCTCGTGTCCAAGCAAGTAATGGCGTCTCCTCCCTCAACCCGCTCTCACATTCACCGCAGAAATTATTAATCACGAATTATTCTTTTCCGCGCAATTATGGATGAAATGCAATAATAGGAACTGGGTTGCAATTATAGGGATTTAATAATTATCATATTCTCGATAAATGATCTCTAGCGAGAAATGGAGATAATATTTATACTCTCCATAGCATTCGATCGTAACAAAATAAAAACTGTTACTAAATAATCTCAATTAATAACTCGTTTTTACATGATCGGGAGTCATATTATCAGCAATAGGCTCAGATTAAATTATATTAACACTACCGTTAGTGGTATTAATAATTACTGTAATTAGTGTAATGATGATGAGTTATTATAATACAATAGTAGATGATAAGTGTTGGAAATTTCCAAGACACATATGTATGAGGAACACCTGACAAGAGACGGGGCACAAGGGGCCTGGAAGCCTCGCATACACCCACACACACGCACACCCACAGACAGCCAGGCGCCTGTTTTCAAGGTCGCAAACTGAACTGGATTACCTGCCAGGTGTGTACAGCACATGTCACATGTGTAACACCTCAGTGGGTTCAGGAGACAGGTTTGGCGTGATATCAACTCATAGATCTTTCTCTCTGTCCTTCACGAAACGGACAGAGAGAAAGATCTAGGAGTTGATATCACGCCAAACCTATCTTCTGAATCTCACATCAAAAGGTATAATATCAGCGGCGTATGCAAGGCTAGCTGGTAAATGGAATACACTAGGAAGTGATGTGGTGGAGGCCGACTCCATACAAGTTCAAGTTCAAGTATGTTTATTGAGATAAGCAAGAAATACATCTCAAAGGGATAGAGTAGCTTAGGCTATTTCTACCCCCCCCCCCGACTCCATACACAGTTTCAAATGTAGACATGATAGAGCCCAGTAGGCTCAGGAACTTGTACACCAGTTGATTGACGGTTGAGAGGCGGGACCATAGAACCAGAAGCTCAACCCATGCAAGCATAAGTAGGTGAGTACAACTAGGTGAGTATACCTTCCGGTGCAGTAAACAAAAAACAGACAATGTATACTGTAGTATTTAATAGCAGGTAGTGTGTGTGTGTATAAACTTCCAGGAATACGCCTGGCAACGCTGCGTGCCACGTCTGGTATCTAACAGGTGACTGTCCAACGCCGCGCTCATACTGTATTCACTCATACGCACTTAATACTTCCTGGAATGTATTGAGCTCGGCACTGGAGTTAGCTGTATCAACAAAGCTGTGTGAGGTGTCCGCTATAGGGTTGCTATCCTGGGGAGGGTGAGTAGCTCGTCCTTGGTGACCTCGGAATAAGCTTCATGTATATTCATACACATGCTGCCTCTCCCCCAACAAAATGAATTATTAGGAATTAATGTAGCGTAATATGTGCTGTATGATAATATAACATGTTCTACAACATGACACATGTGCTACAATACGTCATATGACATATGTGCTACAATATGCAGTATGACATATATGGTACAATACGGAATATGACATGTGCTACAATACGATATGTGGCATATGTGCTACAATAAGCCATACGACATATGTGTTAAAATATGCCATATGTCATATGTGCTACAATATGCCATATGAAATGTGCTACAATATGCCATATGTGCTACAATACGCCATATGACATGTGGTACAATATGGCATATGTGCTGTGATGTATTAAAACTCGAGCGTTAATGTGCTATTATGTGAAAGAATACATATCATATATCATATGCGCTATAATGTGACATAATATGCGCCATAATGTAATATATGCTTCAGAATATACCCATATGTTTTGATAGGTAACACTGCTAGTGTGTTGGAATAATAAGTGTTATAATTCTCTTCCTTGTGTATTTATAGTGCAAGGAACTGTGCTCTATGAGTTTGTGTTATGGAATATTCAAGCAGTGACCAGCGGCCTTCTCATCCATGGCATTTACATGGTAAGATTATATATCAACACTGATTTATATCAGCAGTTAGATTTTATATCAACAGTAAGATTTTATATCAGCAGTAAGATTTTATATCAGCAGTAAGATTTCATATCAGCAGCATCCAGACCTCAGATGATCTAGATGCTGCTGAAAGAATCCTGCAAAATACTTTTATTTTTTAATTGATTATTTGATTGTCGTTTTTATTAACATCTCGATTATTACATTATTTTATCTGTTCTTTGCTTCTTTCATTATTGTTTTTTTATTTTTATTTAAATAATTATCCAGATAAATAAATATATATATATATATACACGAACTTTAGATACAGGAATGATAGTATCTTCCTTGGGGTGTTTCCAAGTTTAGCTTTCATTATTGAACAGGGGAAAACTGAGCAAGACATTAACTGAATGGTTTACTGTAGAGTTTGTTGGATATGCTGTTGTGGGACTTGGCATGGCATCTGTGGCGTCACTTGGTCAGTCATGTTGGGTCTGGAAGGTAACTGAATGGGTGATTAGAATGATATAATTGTGCCTTTGGCTTCTGGAACTTCGACGATCAGAAATGTTCTTGGTTCCAAGAGACTACAATCATATTTATGCCTCTACTCATACCCATAATTGTGTCCATATCAAAAATCATACACAAACTCATATCATATTCATATTTATACTCAACCCAAACTTATACCAGTACCAATACTTATACCCAAACACATACTTATATTCATATCCCAAATTATGACCATATTCATACCGCATATTCGTATCTAAATGTATATCTATACCAGTACTAATACTCAATTTACCTAAATCTGTACATGGACCTAAACTCGCACGAATACTCATTCTAATAATTAGACCCATAATATACCAAAAAGCTTATTGAAACTCCTACCCTTAATTATATCCACATTCATACCCATTACCAAACTCATACCCACTGCCTTTCATACCAAAATTCATAATCTTTCCCTTAATCATTCCTCTGCACATTTCCTTAGGCATACCCATAAATATATTGATAGCCGATCTTATATTAATACGTATACCCAAACTCGTACCCATACTCATACATAAACCACATATCTATACTTATTCCCAAACAAATGCTCATTATTCATA
>WNGS01164692.1:0-16391 GCA_020271785.1 Procambarus virginalis | reverse complement strand
AGCATATTTTTTATATATTTAATATTTTCCATTGCAAATTGGCCACAAATGTATTTTGGGCTTAAGGGCTTGTGGACCCTAATGGTTCGTGGACCCAAAGGGCCCGTAGGTCCTAGAGAATGCCAGACCCTAAAGGCTCATGGACCTTACAGGGCAACCGGACTTGAAAAGTCCCACGGGCACTGATGCAGCCTCAATTTGAAAATTATGCTAAATACGGCCAAACCTGTGATGAGGAACTGCCTGAAAAGTAAGCTAATACCTTTTTGAAATGTCGAATCTCACACGAAGAAAGATTATTCGATTATAAATGGTCGTTTCAAGCGAGGGTTTGGGGCAAGCAAGCTGCATACATTACTGCTCGTGCCTCCATGAAAACTTACTCTAGTTTGGAAACATTTCTTGCATCGCAAAAATTTAGCTTCCCTACCTTGGAGTGTTTCCGGGGCTTAGCGTCCCCGCGGCCCGGTCGTCGACCATTCCTCCTCGTTGTTGGACTGGTCAACCAGGCTGTTGAACCTAGGATACCTATTTTCCCAGTTTACATCCGTAAAGCTGATTTACTGACTTATTATTATCAAAACAATGACCTATTTTTTTACCAATTTTGCCATTTAGAACACACGAAAGCCTGGTTCTTTAGTGTAATTTTGAACGTCATTTTAAAGAACTCTTGAACACTCGCCTCTGTGGTATGTTCAGAAGAAGGGGAAAGCGCCAAGCCATTACGACTATATAGCACTTGGAAGGGTCAGGATAAGGATTTGGGATGGGACGGTGGGAAAGGAATGGAATGATTATTGACGAAAACCTGGAAGAGTTAGATACTTAGCTTTCACTGAGTTGCAGAAGATTCTCATCAACTCTTACCTCTTACAGTCTTACGGTCCTAGACTGGCCCCCAGTCCCTAACCGTTCGCCCCTATTTACCCAGCAGTAATTATCTACTTGGTTGTCAACCAATTAAGAGGGTCATGTTCCAGAGAAAGTTAGTAGGGTAAGGCTTACCTTGAGCTATGGGAAGGATCAGAAGTTGTCTGCTCTTGTACCCACCTAGGTTAAAACATATATTAAACGTTACAGCAATATCCAAGACAGGTGTTTTACAGCAGAAATTTCCCGGGATTGATTTAAGTGTAAAACGCAGGTGTTTAAACACCTTTCCACACAGGTGTAGTGGGCACCTGTTGACTGTCAGCTGTAGGTGTATGAGGCTGTGTCTCTGGATTGGCAAGACCAGGGTCACATTTGGTGTCGTGAATGTCATGTATGACCTCAGATGGTGTGTGAGGTGTTGTCTCTCATACCTCAGATGGTGTGTGAGGTGTTGTCTCTCACACCTCAGTTGGTGTGTGAGGTATTGTCTCTCACCTCAGTTGGTGTGTGAGGTATTGTCTCTCACACCTCAGTTGGTGTGTGAGGTATTGTCTCTCACCTCAGTTGGTGTGTGAGGTATTGTCTCTCACACCTCAGATGGTGTATGAGGTATTGTCTCTCACACCTCAGATGGTGTGTGAGGTATTCTCTCTCACACCTCAGTTGGTGTGTGAGGTATTGTCTCTCACACCTCAGATGGTGTGTGAGGTATTGTCTCTCACACCTCAGTTGGTGTGTGAGGTATTGTCTCTCACACCTCAGTTGGTGTGTGAGGTATTGTCTCTCACACCTCAGTTGGTGTGTGAGGTATTGTCTCTCACACCTCAGTTGGTGTGTGAGGTATTGTCTCTCACACCTCAGTTGGTGTGTGAGGTATTGTCTCTCACACCTCAGTTGGTGTGTGAGGTATTGTCTCTCACCTCAGTTGGTGTGTGAGGTATTGTCTCTCACACCTCAGTTGGTGTGTGAGGTATTGTCTCTCACACCTCAGTTGGTGTGTGAGGTATTGTCTCTCACACCTCAGTTGGTGTGTGAGGTATTGTCTCTCACACCTCAGTTGGTGTGTGAGGTATTGTCTCTCACCTCAGTTGGTGTGTGAGGTATTGTCTCTCACCTCAGTGGTGTGTGAGGTATGTGGGAAAAACCTGCTGTGATTGATATAAGAGGAGACTACCAGGGACTTGTACTGAACTAAATTAAAATTACTGTCTGCAAATTAATTCAACTAAAATCTCTAGCTAGGGTCGTAAATCCTAGCTCCTCTTTTCCTAATGACAGATAATGGGCTGTAAGGGGCAGGTGGGGTGAGTGAATTAGTTGATAGGTTGATTGCAGTTCCACGTCCACCTGCCAACAGGTATCTCACATCAGCTTGTATTTTATACAAGGATAAGATTTTATAAATTCAGTTATATACTGAACACTGGCTCTGTTTAAATCAGAGATTTAAACATACACAGTCTAGCCTAGCACCTTAGCAATTAACAGCCAATACACTTATACTTTAAACAATACAACACTTTAAATTGTAAATTGTAAAGTATGATAAATGACCTAAATATGGTCTAAGTACTGTTACTGAGTACTAAAATTATATTCAATTAAATGAACTTATATGATTACTTAAAAAATAACTAAGCAAGCAATTGTTAACTTAATTTATATATTCAAGTATATGCAATGTATATGATCAATGTATATGATTAAATACAGTCAGCTTGTTGAATCTCTTCCTACACTCTGGACACTCATGAGTATTTGTTTATTTATTGCGACAATCTTTTCTGACACTGGACACTCATGAGGTTCAGAGCTTGGATAAGATTCTGCTGTACCACAATATTAATAATAAACTCACAGAAATATGAGGCGTTGCCTCGCCTTTTTACCGAAAGACAGATTTATAGAATATTAAAGTCACAAGCATACATTGGCCAATAATATACCAAAATAACATTCAATATACTTCTCTGCCAGTCGGGTGCCTGTCTGACAAGTGTGCCAGACTGAATAAACTCTCTTGGCGAGTTTAGGCACGATATTTTATAAAACAGCGTTGCTGTATGATCTAGTAGCGTCGCTACGGGATTTTAACTGCGTTGCAGAAGGATGATAGTTGATGAAGGTGGTGGAGACCGCGTCACTGTGTGCTCCACTCTACACTTATAGATATAAATGTTCTAGGATTTTCCTTGTTGATATATTGTCCAGGTACTCCCCCAGTTCTAGAGAGTGTTCACTGGTGATAATGATATTAGATAAGGTGTCCTAAGCAAATAATGTTCGCTAAGGGACCGTCACTGTTCACAGTTGTGTAAACATACGCGTTCTGCCCGCGGGCTGTGGTGGGCGCTTCTCTCCCGAGATGCCCCCCCCATCTCCCTTGAAAGGGGTAACTTACAATGAATATTGATTGATTATTTTTACAGTCTAGACTTATGATTGAGATAAGATGTGATTATAATAAAATATGATATAGGATTTAAAGATTATAAGTAGTACTTGATAATACCACTGACTCTTAATAAGGATTCGATTTTATCTCTACCGGATACTACGTCAGTGTTCCAACAAATTTTTAATTAACGAATCCTTCTAGAAGCTTCTGGATCCTTGAAAGAACATGCACTAAGTCACGTAGGCATCTATAGGGCCCTATGGCGTACGTGATCATAGTGGCATCATCTAGGATCAAGCTATATATAATGAATCTATTGTGATTCTGATATGATTTTGATTGATATAGATATGATATAGATATGATTTGATATGATATTGATATGATATAGAAATAATACATTTCTTAGATGATTATTAGATATGGTGGATAAAAATTTCCCACAAGGTATTCTCTCTCACACTCAGTTGGTGTGTGAGGTATTCTCTCTCACACCTCAGTTGGTGTGTGAGGTATTCTCTCTCACACCTCAGTTGGTGTGTGAGGTGTTGTCTACGACACACAGGCGACTCCAAGTCCAGCAGAAAGATTTGCTGGAGTCATAGTTCATGTATAATTTGAAGATAGAGAGACCCTCGTTCAATCTCTCTCGTTATATATCTCTCTCTCTCGGTCTCTCTCTCTCCCTACCTCCTCTCCTCTCTGCAAGGGCTCAATATCAATGTCCTCGGGCGTCACCGCCAGACTGGAGACGGTTGCAGACTTCTGCTGGCTACGGCTGTCATACAGAGGTCTGAGTTTCCAGCTGGTGATGACCATGACTCTCCCAGCTGGTCGGCTTGGTCCCCAGATGGTTCCACTCCTCGATAACTCGCCTCACATGGAACTCCGGAGAGTTAGTGCCACATGAAGCAAGAAAGTTGGAAGGGTGAAGGAAGAAAAAGTCAAGAATGCAGGAAGATAAAGAAGGGAATGGAGGAGATAGAGAGGAAGATGCATGAGGGGCAAACTGAGAAAAGCTTGAGGGAAGATATGATGAATATTGGAGCCAAAAGTGATGAATACGGAACGAGGAAATTATGAAGCCCCCCCCACCCACCCCCTCGACCATAAGCTAACCACAACAGTCCGTTCATGTGAGTGCAAGCCTTAATACAATTTATTCTGTTGAAATGTATGTATTGTTATGCATAAATTTGAGTGTATATGTGAGTAACAGTGTACATAACACTGTACAAATGATTAAGTGTAGTTGTATATCTGTGTATGTGTACATTTGAGAGGAAATGCTTTCCTGATTACTCGTGGGTTTACATATGTGAGTAACAGTGCAGCTGTACACCTGTGGGTGTACAACTGTACACAATTCCACAAGACAACAATAGCAAATACAATGTTACTGACAATCAACAAAAAACACGAAAATGTATGTTGACCAGACCACACACTAGAAGGTGAAGGGACGACGACTTTTCGGTCCGTCCTGGACCATTCTCAATCGACTTGAGAATCCAGGACCGACCGAAACGTCGTCGTCCTTTCACCTTCTAGTGTGTGGTCTGGTCAACATACTTTAGCCACGTTATTGTGACTCATCGCAGCAAGAAAATGTATTATCAACAAATATCAGAGTATCAATTCTTGTCCACATCGCTAGTATGAGGGCCATGACCTTTAACCTCACGAAGGCGTTAACCTGAGCTCCGCAGGTTAATGAGAAGTGATAGCTCATCACTCGGGTAATTAGTGAGGAATTATGTGTGCCAAAATAGTCTCTTACCATAGTTACCTGATGCTCTACGTTGTTACGGATACTGAATGACCTGCCTCCTTACTCTGAGGTGTAAACAGGTGGTGGTGGTGGGGGGATTATGGTAATGTTGTTTGCAAAGTTTGGTTAGTTCTGTAGAGTAAGAGAGAGAGAGAGAGAGAGAGAGAGAGAGAGAGAGAGAGAGAGAGAGAGAGAGAGAGAGAGAGAGAGAGAGAGAGAGAGAGAGAGAGAGACAGAGAACACGAGTATAAAGGAAAGATAGACAAGATAGAAATGATTAATCTATGACGTGATTATCTACGAGAAAAGAAGCATACATTTAAGAGACAACATGATGCAGAGGTCTCCTTATGGGCACTGTCTGGGCACTGCCATGGGGCAATAACTCACAGTTTCCTGCCCGTCGGGATAAGGGAAGGGCACTGTATCCTTATCCTGACTGTTGTGTCGACGGACATCAACAAGGGCTCACAGTTTTCGAGTTCCCATTTAGGTCGTCGGGCCACTCACAGTCAGGGCGCCTGGTGTCAATGGATTGGGTGTCTGAGAGGACGCTGGTGAGGAGAAGGGAGTCTTTAGGAGTCCATTCTCAAGTCACAATCGACTTGAGAATGGTCCAGGACAGACCGAAACGTCGTCGCCCCTTCACCTTCTAGTGTGTGGTCTGGTCAACAAAGGAGTCTTTACTCCGGCAGGCAAGCTCTAGGTTCAGTGTCCTCTCCCTTTTTAAGCAAAAATAGGAGCTCCGCTGCGTCGCCTCGCTGGCCTGGTTGGTGGTATCCCACAGCGCCGGGGTCATGCTGAATAGACACTCCACTGTAGCTTGCTGCTGCTATGACTTGCGTGGAGACGAATCCTTCCCTCGAGTCATCTGAAAGATCTGTTGTTTCTACACCTTGGTGAAACTTGCCTGGTCTTGGGCGGCTGCTCTGATGGGCCCAGAATCGGGAGCTTGCCCTCATCACTGCGGTGATAACCTCCCTGCTCATGTCTCTTCCGTGGCAGAGGCGACTAACAACACCACTCATTACAGGAAATGACGATTATTTCCATTCTCTATGTTTGTAATGACGGCTCCGTCGCTCCTCAAGGAAGTCCCTTGTAAACTAGCACAATGAATTACACAAGAGCAGATGCCTTATTGGGAGGACCTCAGACTGCTGCACCAGAGTACTCTGCTTTAAGGACGCACCCTGACAGTATCACATACTTCCACAAGCAGCATATTCCTACATTTTTCTTAAGAAAGCCAATGTCATACTCTGAAGGTTCATTCCTTCTGCTAAACGGGAGATTTGTAGAACTTACGTCTCCACTGTTAACTTTATTCTTTCTTGGAGGCTGCTGGTAAGATTTTAGGTAAATTCGTTCGTAAAGTACCGGTCTTCCATCATCATGGTTCCCTTGTCGTTGAACCGGTGCTGTTAGGGATAAGGTTAATTCTCAGCAGTTGTCAACGCGCTTCTAACTTTCTAGAATGAAAATCATATGCTGATTCGCGCCTTTTGAAGTTGTCCGGAGTTTGGGGACTGTTGCAACGACTTCCTTCCCTTTTGTGCCCTTCGGTCTTGACTGTACCATTGGCCCCCCCACCCATGGTAATGGGGTACGTGATGGCCACTACGAGATGCTTAGCCATTTCCCTCCCATAACCCCCATTACCTCCCCTCTTTCCCACCCCTCTCCCATCTTTCCCCTTCCCCGTCTGGCCTCCAACTTCAAACACACACACACATTAACATTTATATATATTATATATATATATATATATATATATATATATATATATATATAATATATACACGAATTCACTTCATCGTTTTCGAATACATCATGAAAACGCGTAGGTAATCCATTATTTCCGACTACAATGGAAATCGCACTAGGTGGAGGTGTGGGGGGGTACCGCTAGAGTGCGATATTTCTTAAAGTGTGGCACTGGAGCCGACCCCTGAGTGGCTTATGTCCGTTCCGTGTCGCAGCCCCACTGTCAGTGTCAGAGTGGTCGCCACTGAGGCATGGTCAAGGGCTGTGGAGACATATTAGGAAATCCACTGTCTGTAATCATTAAAATATTAAAAAACTCCGCTCTATGATATGACAGTAACTTGTCAACGTCCTGTCATATATTTCCCACTGCTACTTGGTTCCATATGTAAATAGCTACATATAAAAAGAACCCACATGCAATCTCACATTAAAAAAATAAACATTTCATTACTCAAAAATTTTAATGACCTGTACACGATGCGTTTCCGAAAAAAATATAAATTGATTTGATGCAATTGAGCAGCAAGTAATTATGTCCTCGCAGACAGATAGCTTTCTGAAATAAATTATGGTATGAATATATGTTTTTGGAAATATTGTAAATTGTGAATATTTATCGTTAAATAATTTTCAAAACGGACGTTTTTCATTGCTAGTGTGAAGGGCGGAGGTGTCAGGGAGATGATTGGAGATGGTAGTGTGATAATCCACCCAATCCGGCAACCAATAATTCCAATTCTGCCAGCAAAAAATTTCAAAATGTATTTGTATGAGAGAGAGAAAAAGGAAGGTAGAGAAAGGGAAGCGTGTCTACAGTGAGGGTCAAAAGCAAAACACAAGGGACAGTAAGAATGTTGTAGTCTAAAGTCTTCATTAGACCTTAAAAAGGCGAAGAAGACACTGCATATTATATATAATATATATATATATATATATATATATATATATATATATATATATATATATATATATATATATATATATATATATACTGCATCCATGTTGACCAGACCACACACTAGAAGGTGAAGGGACGACGACGTTTCGGTCCGTCCTGGACCATTCTCAAGTCGATTTTGAATGGTCCACACAATCGACTTGAGAATGGTCCAGGACGGACCGAAACGTCGTCGCCCCTTTACCTTCTAGTGTGTGGTCTGGTCAACATACTTTAGCCACGTTATTGTGACTCATCGCCTGCATCCATGGTTCCTGGCCGGCATCTGGAGGAACTCAACAACCTGTGACAAGTAGCCTTGTACCTTACAAGTAACCAATGTTGTAACCCTTTTTGTGTAATAAAGTTTTAAATAAAATAAAATGACAAAATGTACAAAATATAAGGGGTGGGTGGTAGGAGACAATATGTGAGTGTATGCAGGTGTCCCACATGGCTCCCCCCTGGATGCTACATATCCTCTTCTTCTAGGCCGAGGGACCCTACAAAGGCAATCATAGATGGTACCCTTATATATTTTAATGTTTATATTAGTAAATATACATATAGGCAATTTGTTAAGTGATGGAAGCTGAATTCTGGATTTTTTGGATAATTTTTGTAAATTCTTCCCAGACGCAAATTTTGTCACCTTTATCCAGGACATGTCCTGGAAAATACGGACATGTGGCAACCCAAGAATGCTGTATGGCAACGGACGTGTGGCAACCCAAGAATGCTGTCGCCGGCATTGCTAAACTAAGTTAATGGCTTGTGTTCCCACGACCACCAGTAGGGCCCAACATTTATCCCATATTGAGTACATTCCGCTTGTCCCTCCAGTCCACAAGGTTGTCAGCCGCTCCTCTTGTGGTCAGAAGAATTCTTGCTCCCTCTGGTAAGCTCATCTTGGGTCACACAATCACGAAACTGGCGATCTTGGGGAGAGCGCTGGCGCCTACGTGTGCCCCTGATCAAAGCCGTGAAGTCACTGACTCAGCTGGCCAATCTGCTGCCTCATCTCGGTGCTCGCTGGTGACGTCACTGCAAGACTTGCGCTGATTGGCCGCCACCTTGCCACTCCACCCACTCACGCCTCTCGTTGCATAGTCCTTAGGCTGGTGTCACCCCATCAGGCGGGATCTCGCCCCTTTGACCCGCGATCCTCTGCGCCATTTTATCTAGCCTCTCTACCCTTGTCAATTCCTTAAGACCAAATTTACACTAGAATCGTCTCTCGAACTTTCCATCGTAACTCAAAACATTCTTTGGGCGTCTCTTAGGTGGGGATAAATGACTCTTTATGAGGGTAAGGCCTAAATTTTGACAGTGATCATAACAGCAGTCTGTTAATTTAGATTCCTTGAAGAAGTCTCGAGTGGACAAGCAGAACTTTACTGACCTTATCGCAGAGGTGAGTTGCTTGATGCTGACGGATCATCACACCACAAACTTACCTGCAAAAGAACAATACAATATAAATTATACAAAAAACATGAAAGAAATAAAGGCAGCAGTGAGAATATAACAGGGAATATGTTATAGGTAAAACATATCCAATCCTCATATAGCTAATCCTCCATGTCCTCCATATAGCTAATCCTCCATGTCCTCCATATAGCTAATCCTCCATGTCCTCCATATAGCTAATCCTCCATGTCCTCCATATAGCTAATCCTCCATGTCCTCCATATAGCTAATCCTCCATGTCCTCCATATAGCTAATCCTCCATGTCCTCCATATAGCTAATCCTCCTTTCTCTAAACTAGGAACACCATAAAGAGTGGACATGGATGGATATAAGAGCCACAGAGCAGACAGGAGGAGGCTGCAGGAACCAGTAAGTTCAGTAGAACTTCCGTTTCAACTCTTTTGACCATGTCGTAGCTCAGTCGATTAAGGCAGCGTCTGGGATGCTCTCGGACGCAGGTTCGAATCCTCGTCACGGCCCTTGTGGATTTGTTCATTTGAAGCATCACTCAATTGTGACTTCTGTGTGTAATAGAAAGAACTCTCAATATTGTTGACCAGACCACACACTAGAAGTTGAAGGGACGACGACGTTTCGTTAAAGAACACAAGAGAAGTGTTAAGTCTGCAGACACTAACAATGCTCTCTTCTGCCATGTGAGGGATTCTAATCATCCCATTGATTGGTCTTCCTCCAAAATAATCTTTCCTGCCTCTACTCTTCACAGACGCCGTCTTGTAGAATCGGCTCTTATACACCAAGTACCCAACATGAACATGAGTCCTGGCTTTGTTGCTGTGGACTCTTCCCTTTCACAGTACATACTCAAATGCTCTAATCTTTCTAACAAACGTGACTTAACATAAGCTTACCCCTTCCATTTATCTTTCTTTCTCTTTCCTTTTCTTTCTCTCTTCTCCTACGCTCCCTTGCTATCCTCTTCTTATTCCTATTACTTTTCCTTCGGTGGTTATAATGGGAGCTGCCTCGTATGGGCCAATAGGCCTTCTGCAGTTCTCATTATTACTACTATTCTCTACACCTTACTTTCCTCCTCACCTCTCTCTTGCCTATTTATTACCCGTTCTCTACCTCCTCATCACAAGCGACTTGAGAATGGTCCAGGACGGACCGAAACGTCGTCGTCCCTTCAACTTCTAGTGTGTGGTCTGGTCAACATACTTCAGCCACGTTATTGTGACTCATCGCCTGCAACTCTCAATATTGGAACCGTCAGTCAGTGGAATGGATTAGATGATGAAGAGGTTGATTCTAGCTCAATACTCAACCTGAAATGTAAAAATACTCAGGGGGTGCGACCTTTCAGAGGGCGGGGCCAAGAGCTAATGCTCAACCCTGTGAAAGCAAATCTAAGTGAGCATAGACCAAACATCTCTACTATTCCACTGCGTAGAGTGTTTGCGTATGCAGATTGCAGACAGCCAATCGTCTGGTGTTAAAGCAGTGTGTTCTGTTTTGCCTGATCGTTCATTGGTGGGGAGTAGGATGGTCAGATAGGATGAGAGGCTGGATAGGATGAGGTGGTCAGGTAGGATGGCAGGTCGGTATGGGTAGGTTTGGTGTCATGTTTGAGTGTATTGACCAGTCAATGATGATGCTCCACGTTCGTGTCATTTGTTTGAGTGATTGGCACAAACAAATTATTTTTAACAGTTTGCAAGATGAAAACCCTCCGAATACATATTTTTGTTTTAATTGGCTTCATTAATAAACATATATTCAGTAGCAATTTCTGTGAAATCATACATCAGGTGAATGAGACTAAACTTCAATCATTTTGTTGCAGAAATGGTGAATGATTGCCAACAATATTTATACATCAATGGTGTTTTTAACACGTACAATAATGTATATTTACAAAGTTATACCTAAGAAACTGCACTTTTGACAAATATAATGCAATAAGGAGCTCAGTGGTCCTATATTCACTACTTTTAATATATCAATCGAACACCCAACGAAGCATCCAACATACAGATATCATGGAAACAGGAGAGTGTTAAGCTGCAGCGGGCCTATGGACTCAGAGTGAGTCACTTCACCTCTGGTTATACATTCAACTGCTCTAAAATTGTAACTATTTGTACTCTGCCTTTGACAATGTTGACGAGAGTCACCGAAACTCGTCACTTAGCGTCCGGCTATAATAAAACTCTAAAATAAACTTTGAAGAGTTTATTTTTCAACGTCCTTCTCAAGTTAAGAAAACAGAAGAAAGCAGAGGAGATTCATGCAAGGAACATTATATATATATATATATATATATATATATATATATATATATATACTATATAATATATATAGAATATATAGATATATATTAGATAGATATATTCATATATATATATCTATAATGATATATATATATAATATATATATTATATATATAATAGATATATATATGAATATATATATATATATATATATATTTAATATATATATATATATATGAAGATATATATATATATGAAGATATCTATATATATATATTATATATATTCATCCGATATATCTATATATATGAATATTATATATATATATATATTATATATATATATATATATATGAATATATATATATATATATATGAATATATATTATATATATGTATGATATATATATATATATATATATATAATATATATATATATATATATATATATATATATATATATATATATATATATATATATATATATATATATATATATATATATATACTGAAAACTCACACCCCAGAAGTGACTCGAACCCATACTCCCAGGAGCAACGCAACTGGTATGTATGGGTTTCCTGAGAGTATGGGTTCGAGTCACTTCTGGGGTGTGAGTTTTCAGTTGTATCTAGTCCTGGGGACCATTCAGGCTTGTTTGCATATATATATATATATATATATATATATATATAATATATATATATATATATATATATATATATATACGGTATACATTTTTTTGTAATTTTGCCATCAAGTATTAAACATAAAAAAGGAAAAATAGTGAACAAGAGGATGACCCTATCAGCCAGGCCGACACCTCCCTTCCCTTGCTGTAACCTGTTTATATAAAAAGGTTTGCGTGGGCAGTTTGGGGTGATATGGATGACAGGGGCCTGCCCTGCCTCTCTCTCTTCCATGGCACTCGCGATATACACAGCGCCAGCCACAACAGACCGTTGGTGCCAACCCACTGATTGCTTCTCTCTAACCCCCTGTTTATGAAGACATTCTGGATTAGGGTAGTGAGGGTGAAGTGCTTGTGGGCATGTACTCACCCTATTTGTACTCCCCTATTTGTGCCTGTAGGGTCGAGCGTTGGCTCTTGGATCCCGCCTTTCTAGCCTACGGTTGTTTAAGGCAATGACTCCTGTTAAAGTCTTCTCTATCATACCTAGTTTTAAAGCTATGAAGAGTGGTTGTTTCAACAATGAGCTCCTTTGGTTCATTCTATTTCCATGTGTGTGATACAATGGGTTTATGCGCAGGTTTGTATGTATGTGTGTATGTATGTATGTATGTATGTATGTATGTATGTATGTATGTATGTATGTATGTATGTATGTATGTATATATGTATGTATGTATGTATGTATGGTGTGAGGAGATGTAGAATCTCCTCAGCTAGTTTTCCTAGTTTCTAGAATAGGCTAGTCGCTCTAGGGACTCTAGAAACTGAAGCTTTCAAATTTACATATACTTGTTGGGTGTCATATGAAAGCTTATGTTAAATGCTGTCAGTTAAAACTAATGAGAGGTCTGTGATTGCTCTGTAGAGAGAATTACAGCAAAATTTGCCTGTTCTGTGAAACAGAGAGGGTAGTATAACAAAAACCGTTAGAGGTGGAGGGGGGACAGTGGGGCGAACGCTGCCTCCCCCCCACCAAGGGAGACATTGAGACGTTGTGTTAGGCCTCACCCTCCTTGTGACGTCACGCCACGCCACAGGCGAGGGGCCCGTGTGATTGGTCTAAGCACCCCTACTCCTATGCCGAGTTTTGGCGCGAAAAGCTGTCATTGGAAGCGGCATCAGGACCAGTGCCGGCTTCCTGCTGATTGGTCAAGACAAGGTAGGGGGAGAAATATGGGCATGTGAGCCTCTCTAGCCGCCAAGAGAGTTTAGTTTGAATTGGGCAGCCAGGGTGTGAAGAAGTGTCTAGGTGCGGGGTGGCGGGCCTGCCACCCCCACCACCGTTATCGCTCCTGTCGTTCTGTTTACTCATATTGCATGGCACTCCAGCCACCCTGGGTGTGTCGAAGCCCAAATTTGCGAGAAACTGGGACTTGGACTTTGAATTCCGCCCGACGTCGTCCATGTGGTAGGTGACGCCGGCCAGTGTCACCCTGTCACCCCAGTGTAAGAGCGAGTCATGCTCTGGTATGATGGGGTTGTTAGTGATCCCCCATCCTCATGTGTGTATAACCCCAGGCGCCACGTGGCCAACCCCTGGCCACCCGTGCGGCCCGGCCCAGCCCGGCCCGGCCCGGCCCGGCCCGGCCCGGCCCGGCCGGCCCGGCCACCTTACCCCGCGCGCGCGAGTAGCCCGGGTGGGGTGGGGTGCTGTGACGTCACGCGCCACCCGTGGCCACCCTCCTGTAGGCCACGCAGTGGCCACATGTTGGCCACCACCTTTGGCCACCCCTTTGGCCACATTCCCAGGACAGCCTAAGGCCACATCTTGTCGACGCACGAGGAGCAAGCTAAGTGTTGACAGCCAGGTGGTAAGGACCTGGGAAATGAGGAAATGTGTGGACGGAAACGTGAGTACTTTATCAGTGTATAAAATGGTCTCAGTTAAAAGAGAATAGAGAAAAGTTGTGTGGGCCCCTAGCCCGGCCAGGCTAGGGAGGCAGCTGAGACGCCCGTATGTGGCATGCCCAGGTGACTGTGGGGCAGCACCTGGAGAGGGAAATTGTCACAGTAAATCATGGAGTGATATAATTGTACATCTGTAGAGATGTTGTGTGTAGACTGACTAGAGTTTGGGACCAGTCAGTGTAGAGAAATCATCATATAAATGATCCAGTCTGGCGATTCTGTATAATCGTCCAGCCTTGGTTAGTGCCATGGTACCTCATTATGTAATTAGGCCAGGTTAGAGTTAATTAAGCAGGCCCGTGGGGCAGGGTTATTAGTGGATATCCTGAGGTCTGTATATGTCCTGGTGATTAATTTACATTGTTTATGTAAGGCATTTCCATGTGTTTCATTTGCATGATTGTTGTACTGTGTTGTGTGGTGAGTCAGTAGATGTGATCGCTGACTGATTGCCTAATGATGTCATTAGCATGGGGGGCATGCTGACGGTATCATTATGTGCAGGTTTGTGCAGTGTTATCAGGTATACGTTATTACTGTCCTAGGAATTGTGTTGAGGATTTAAGGGGACCCTTTGAGTATTCAGGGAAATTCTCAGTCACTTAATGAGAGCGAGCAATTAGTTAATTTGCCTAATTATGGGAGAATTAGTGCCAGCTGTCCGCGTAGAGCGACGGTGTCTTATATTAACGTAAATTGTCTTGCTAGAAGCAACCGGGATCGGGCGATCTTTTGCAACGTTTGCAAGATTGGAGGGACAGTAAGATTGGTATACCTTGATTGTTGCAAAACCGTGTGTCACTACTGTGTGGGCATAGTAATTAACGAGTTGCAGTAGTCGCAACTGTATGTGGGCAGTGCTATTTTATGTTTTGCATGCCATTATATGTGTGACCTATGTAACCTTAGGGTTACTTTGTTTCTTTAAGTTGTGTTGAGTACTTAAGGATTCAGTGAGTTAATTAGGGGTAATTAACTGGATAAGGGGGTGCACACTTGAAGTTGTTGAATGAGTGAGTGCTGTTATGGGAGAACAGTGTTGAACTTGAGCTTGTGGGAATACGTGTCCGGTGCAATTAATTGTCCGTGTGACAATTAATTGACCACTCTAGCTAATTATGTAATTAGCATTCTCATCATGAATTCACGTAGTGGGAGAGGATCTGTCAGAGTCTGTCAGTGATAGTGCTAACGTCAGTTGCTCGAGACTAACTGCCTTTCAGGGTTGGGGCAATTAGTGGCTCATGATAATTAGTGGAGTAATTAACGTCTGGAGTCTTGAGGACTCAGATGACTCGGTAAAGCGAGGTCATGGGGTTAGCATAATACGTTATATTAATCATATTCTGTCTGGTGACAGTGGATTAAGTTGCACTCATTGTTAATTAGGGTAATTAACTCCTCTTCCGTGAATTCACAGTGTTTGATGAGACCTGCTTAGGCAGTGCGGAGTGAGACGTATTTATGTATGATTAATTATCGGTCCTGGTGACAGTTAATTAATTGCTCAAGGCTAATTAGGGTAATTAGCACTCATTAGTAAGTAAACGTAATTAGTGATACACAGACTGTTGAGAAGCCACCCACTTGGGGTAGGCTTAGTTAACGTAACTCAATTGGGATGTAATTAGTGGTCCGTTTGACCTTAATTAAGAATTACTCACTGAATACTTGCAAGGAGTCAAGTGTGATGTAATTTAAGAGTTTGAGTTATTGTGACAAGAGGACTTGTGTTAACGTAGAGTACTATCATGTTGTTGTCTAGAGTGAGACACTTGTTGTTATTAAAGTAGTACTTGTTGCTGACTGCTGTGATCAGTCAATTTCCATCATTATTCACATAATCAATGTTGCAATTGATTAAGGCAATTTCTTTTGGTTATCGTCTAGTGACGTGGGTAAAGTAACTTAGGGATGAGTGGAGCTGTGTCCCAGAATCCCACCTTGCCTGACTGTGTTCACTTTAGTTGTGATAGGGGGAGTCACTGTTAGACTACCCACCTGATTACGGGGGTCGCTCCTGTTGGACTGGAGGACCTTAAGCTTGTGATTAGAGTAGCTGCCACTAGGAAGTCGTGTCACTATTGATTGCTTGCTTGTGTCATCAGTGGACGAATTGTTCAGTTAGTTCATGTTGTCAGCCCGAAGTGTCAGCAGGATGGAGCCTGCTGTCATTTCTCGAGGGGCTGTTGAATAGCTGTGTTGCAAATGCCACTGGTTGGACTGTAACGTAATTAAATCACACGCTGTGGTGTAACTTAGTCTGTGATATTTTTCTTTGAGTTTGCATTATTGCGTCATCAGTGGGCACACCTGTGTTCAGGTTAGTTTC
>WNGS01164691.1:63484-80670 GCA_020271785.1 Procambarus virginalis | reverse complement strand
GGCAAGTAAGTAATTATCAAAAGAAGGCACCAAACCGGGAAGGCTATGTAGCACCATCAAATGTGCGTAAAAATCAGAGGGCGCTAAAAGATCACCAAGATGCCAATACGAGAACAAAAACGCATAAGGCGAACGATATCAAAAGTATCTGAGTCACTAAGAATTCTATCGAGTGACAGCTGACCGCAAGGACAGTCGGAAAGCAATACACATGCTAGTCCCGAAGTCAGGACATTCACAAGGATATGCACAACCGTAAGAGGGACAATGCAATTAGGACAATATGGAGCAAGGCGGCGCTCCATCAAGTGACCATGGGATAAACGAGTATGGCCAATACGCAACCTCACCAGAGCAGTTTCCCATCGCCGGTTATGGTGATAGGAGGACGGCCACGAGGAAACACAACATTTAAGAGTAAGAAGTTTGTTACCAGTAGCAGGACGACCAAGAAGCCTGCCAACAGGTAAGGAAGGAGGAATGGATAAATGGGTAAAAGTCGGAATATGAATACCTTTACGAGAGATGGGACAAGAGCGGGTAGCTTCCTTGGTGGCAGCAATCCGCACGCTCATTAAAGACACACCAACATGGCTGGGAACCCAACAAACTCAACCACCGACTTAAGCTTACTGTGAACAAGAAAAAGCCAATGCGGGATCTCGACAACTACTGGATGACCGTCGTGCAGGGTGATCTCCTAATTAAAGTGTAAGCACTCTACAGAGGATTTGGTTTGGTGGGTTGTCTGAAAGAGACAATCTATCGACTCACAGCATAATAATATTATTACGACCCACAACGTAATACTTAGAACTGCTCATTCACTTTTCCTTCTACATTCCAAGTAAACCCACATTGAGCCTGTCACTACCACAGCTTCCTCTCTCCACCATTCCTCTCAGGTCATCACTGGGTCATCTCCCACACCCTCTATCACAGCACAGTCAAGCCAGAAGGTAGGTGATGCTGATATGCATCTTTCAGAAGATGAGTACACAGAGGACATATGGCCAACCCGCACCTTGCACCTCACTGATCCCTGCCAATGGCCGCACTGCAACTATGCTTGTCCAAAGTTATTGAATCCTCTTGCACATGAAGAGATGAACTTCATTGAACTGTTAAAGAGCTTTGGTCTTGACATAACACGTGTGACTTGTCATGTCAAGACCCTTGACATCGACATAAATATGCTTAACTCCATGAGTAACAATGAGCTACTCCTTATTCTCATACAATAGCACATACACTCCATTCAAATACATAGAGTGCCATTTTTTTAATTATCATTATAATACTGAATTCATGGTATATTGTTATATATATAATTGCTTGATATTTTTAATTAAATATGATAATACATATCATGTTTCATAAACTGCAACCATTAAACAGAAAAATCCATGTAATTATATCTTGTGAAAAAATACAATTATAATCCCAAAATGGTTTTGAAATAGTTTTTAAATTTAATATTGTAATGATTTTTCTTTATTTTTTAGTTACTGTACTGTTTAGTTTATTTAGCAATTTTGAAACCTTGATAATAGTAATGCAATACTGAATGAAATCTTTCTTGTATTTGCATACTTTAATGTCTTTCTAGCACATACAACTGTAAATGTGATAACAAACCTCGTATAAAATTTCACAATTTGATCTGCTGTATATAGTAGTACTGATAAAATGCTTACAGAACTAAACTCCAATTATCTTGTATATTATTTGTGTAGTATGTGTGAAGGTTATTTCTCCCAGTGACTGCACGAGTGGTCATTTGAAAATTAGGTGCTTTATTCTCAATGATCGTGTGAAAGGCGATCCTTAGGAATAGCAGTGAGCTAGTCCTGTGTAGCACTTAAATACTATACTCTAGTTTTCACTACTAGTGTATAGTGTCATTTAACAAAATTTTTATACATGGATTTTGAAAGCTGTTCCTTTGTATTTAGTTTTGAATAAGTTCCCTCCACATGACACTGGTCAAGTGTCTCTAGTTTAATGTTTATAAGTTCAAATATTATGTAACTGGCAATATTATTTCTTCATAGGTACTTACCTTTTCATTAGCAGCTTTGCTAATGAGAGGGAAGATTATAAAGAAAATTTATAAAGTTTCATTGTAATAATATGAGAACATACAAAGTTAAGTTACATCATATAGTACAAGCAACTTCATATTACTGTCTTCAAAAATTTAACGACTGAAGTCATAAACCTCAGTACTTATAATTTTTACAGTAATACAGTACTGTTATGTACAGTATTACAAAGATTTATAATTTCTCAGCTCTTGTAGCACAAATCTATAATCCTTGAATTTATTATCTGTTGTTATTTATAAATGTGACCCCAATTTTCTAATGTTGTACAGTACATGCTTATGTTACTGTATATAATCCAATCCAGACATATGCAGAGGAATAATAGTTTAATAGAAATAATACTAGCAGGGATCATTGACTCACTAGTAGGGAGCATTGACTCACTAGCAGCGAGCATTGACTCACTAGTAGGGAGCATTGACTCACTAGCAGGGAGCATTGACTCACTAGTAGGGAGCATTGACTCACTATCATGGAGCATTGACTCACTAGCAGGGAGCATTGACTCACTAGCATGGAGCATTGACTCACTAGCAGGGAGCATTGACTCACTAGCAGGGAGCATTGACTCACTAGCATGGAGCATTGACTCACTAGCAGGGAGCATTGACTCACTAGCAGGGAGCATTGACTCACTAGCATGGAGCATTGACTCACTAGCAGGGAGCATTGACTCACTAGCAGAGCGCATTGACTCGCAAGCAGGGGGTATTGACCCGCTAGCAGGGAGCACTGACTCACTAGCAGGGATCATTGACTCGCAAAAAGGGAGAACTGACTCGAAAGCAGGGGGGGGTATTGATTCACTAGCACTCGAAATCAGGGAGTATTGATTCGCTAGCAGGGATTATGACTCACTAGCAGGGAGTATGACTCACTAGCAGGGAGTATGACTCACTAGCAGGGATTATGACTCACTAGCAGGGATTATGACTCACTAGCAGGGATTATGACTCACTAGCAGGGATTATGACTCACTAGCAGGGATTATGACTCACTAGCAGGGATTATGACTCACTAGCAGGGATTATGACTCACTAGCAGGGAGTATGACTCACTAGCAGGGAGTATGACTCACTAGCAGGGAGTATGACTCACTAGCAGGGATTATGACTCACTAGCAGGGATTATGACTCACTAGCAGGGATTATGACTCACTAGCAGGGATTATGACTCACTAGCAGGGATTATGACTCACTAGCAGGGATTATGACTCACTAGCAGGGATTATGACTCACTAGCAGGGATTATGATTCACTAGCAGGGATTATGACTCACTAGCAGGGAGTATGACTCACTAGCAGGGATTATGACTCACTAGCAGGGATTATGACTCACTAGCAGGGAGTATGACTCACTAGCAGGGATTATGACTCACTAGCAGGGAGTATGACTCACTAGCAGGGAGTATGACTCACTAGCAGGGAGTATGACTCACTAGCAGGGATTATGACTCACTAGCAGGGATTATGACTCACTAGCAGGGATTATGACTCACTAGCAGGGATTATGACTCACTAGCAGGGATTATGACTCACTAGCAGGGATTATGACTCACTAGCAGGGATTATGACTCACTAGCAGGGATTATGACTCACTAGCAGGGATTATGACTCACTAGCAGGGATTATGACTCACTAGCAGGGATTATGATTCACTAGCAGGGATTATGACTCACTAGCAGGGAGTATGACTCACTAGCAGGGATTATGACTCACTAGCAGGGATTATGACTCACTAGCAGGGAGTATGACTCACTAGCAGGGATTATGACTCACTAGCAGGGAGTATGACTCACTAGCAGGGAGTATGACTCACTAGCAGGGAGTATGACTCACTAGCAGGGATTATGACTCACTAGCAGGGATTATGACTCACTAGCAGGGATTATGACTCACTAGCAGGGATTATGACTCACTAGCAGGGATTATGACTCACTAGCAGGGATTATGACTCACTAGCAGGGATTATGACTCACTAGCAGGGAGTATGACTCACTAGCAGGGATTATGACTCACTAGCAGGGAGTATGACTCACTAGCAGAGATTGTGACTCACTAGCAGAGATTGTGACTCACTAGCAGGGATTATGACTCACTAGCAGAGATTGTGACTCACTAGCAGAGATTGTGACTCACTAGCAGGGATTATGACTCACTAGCAGAGATTGTGACTCACTAGCAGGGATTGTGACTCACTAGCAGGGATTATGACTCACTAGCAGGGATTATGACTCACTAGCAGAGATTGTGACTCACTAGCAGAGATTGTGACTCACTAGCAGGGATTATGACTCACTAGCAGAGATTGTGACTCACTAGCAGAGATTGTGACTCACTAGCAGGGATTATGACTCACTAGCAGGGATTATGACTCACTAGCAGGGAGAATGACTCACTAGCAGGGAGAATGACTCACTAGCAGAGATTGTGACTCACTAGCAGGGATTATGACTCACTAGCAGGGATTATGACTCACTAGCAGGGATTATGACTCACTAGCAGGGATTATGACTCACTAGCAGGGAGAATGACTCACTAGCAGGGATTATGACTCACTAGCAGGGATTATGACTCACTAGCAGGGAGTATGACTCACTAGCAAGAGTATGACTCACTAGCAGGGAGTATGACTCACTAGCAGGGAGTATGACTCACTAGCAGGGAGTATGACTCACTAGCAGGGATTATGACTCACTAGCAGGGAGTATGACTCACTAGCAGGGATTATGACTCACTAGCAGGGAGTATGACTCACTAGCAGAGTATGACTCACTAGCAGGGAGTATGACTCACTAGCAGGGAGTATGACTCACTAGCAGGGATTATGACTCACTAGCAGGGAATATGACTCACTAGCAGGGATTATGACTCACTAGCAGGGATTATGACTCACTAGCAGGGAATATGACTCACTAGCAGGGATTATGACTCACTAGCAGGGAGAATGACTCACTAGCAGAGAATGACTCACTAGCAGAGAATGACTCACTAGCAGGGATTATGACTCACTAGCAGGGATTGTGACTCACTAGCAGGGAGTATGACTCACTAGCAGAGATTGTGACTCACTAGCAGGGATTATGACTCACTAGCAGGGAGAATGACTCACTAGCAGGGAGTATGACTCACTAGCAGGGAGTATGACTCACTAGCAGGGAGTATGACTCACTAGCAGGGAGTATGACTCACTAGCAGAGTATGACTCACTAGCAGAGTATGACTCACTAGCAGGGAGTATGACTCACTAGCAGGGATTATGACTCACTAGCAGGGAGAATGACTCACTAGCAGAGAATGACTCACTAGCAGAGAATGACTCACTAGCAGGGATTATGACTCACTAGCAGGGATTGTGACTCACTAGCAGGGAGTATGACTCACTAGCAGAGATTGTGACTCACTAGCAGGGATTATGACTCACTAGCAGGGAGAATGACTCACTAGCAGGGAGTATGACTCACTAGCAGGGAGTATGACTCACTAGCAGGGAGTATGACTCACTAGCAGGGAGTATGACTCACTAGCAGAGTATGACTCACTAGCAGAGTATGACTCACTAGCAGGGAGTATGACTCACTAGCAGGGAGTATGACTCACTAGCAGAGTATGACTCACTAGCAGAGTATGACTCACTAGCAGGGAGTATGACTCACTAGCAGGGAGTATGACTCACTAGCAGGGAGTATGACTCACTAGCAGGGAGTATGACTCACTAGCAGGGAGTATGACTCACTAGCAGTAGGTATCAAGTTACTGGGATGGATTATAGATGCAAATGAAAAATATTTCTCACAGGGTTGTAATTAATCTCAAAGAAACCCAAGCAGGACAAAATTAGTTTAAAATTTTAAATATGCAGAATACTGTTTCTTTATTGCAAAGCATACTTTAACTTTCAGTAGTGTCGCAATAGTCTGAAGGATATACATGGGCAGCCTGCATGGTCTGTTGACTTTGTTAATTTATTATGCATCCTCAAATGTCAGAGAGACACGTAATGGGCTCAGTAACTGAACCATAAATTCATTGAGCTAAGTAAGCTACAATCTGATAAGATAGTTACACTGTTAATGTGTAAATAAATCAATTGTCCTTGGCAGCAAAATTTATTCAAGAACTGGACCACAATAGTCTCTAAACCGAGCGACTTACATATGTGGTAAGCAAGTTACATATTTACTAATGTTCAGTAGTGTATAATAAGAAATAGTGAGAATATCAAATGCGTATTGTTTTGTTAAAAAACAAAAACAAAAAAGTATCCGGCAATGCTAAAACATCATTAATATTTTTATTATATGGTAGTTTAAAAAAAATACTTTTAACCCTTCTTATAAGGGTATTATAAAACACATCTACCTTAAGTTATATTATAAGCAAATGACTCGGTTAATGGAGCTGAAGTCGTTAATTAAATAAATGATTATTACAGATTTTTATAAACTAAGGAAATATTAGTAATACAAATGTGTTTAGCCTACTCATAGGGGAGCCTGTGGCTGAGTGGTCAGCTCTACGGATTCGTAGTCCTGTGGACCGGGGATCGATCCCCGACGATAGTGGAAACAAAGAGGCAGAGTTTCTTTCACCCCTGATACTCTTGTTACCTAGCAGTAAATAGGTACCTGGGAGTTAGACAGCTGCTACGGGCTGCTTTCTGGGGATGTGCAACAAAAAAAGAGCCCTGGTCGAGGACCGGGCCGCGGGGACGATAAGCCCCGAGATCATCACGAGATAACCACATGATAACCTTCCGACCTGAATCTAATCATTTATATATATTATGAATAACAGAGGTCCCCAGGACAGAACCTTGAGTCACTCAACTAACAACATTTTCCCTCTCTTACTTAACCCCATTTATACTAACTCTTTGTTTCTTTTGGTATAGCCATGCCCTAATTCAACTTATTATAGTACCCCCCAATACCGTGAGCCTCTAACTCTTTTATCAGTCTTTCATTTGGCACTGTCAAAAGCTTTGCTAAAGTCAAGGTACACAACATCACAAACCTTACCACTATCAACTGCCTCAACTATTCTGGACTAAAATGATTGCAAATTTGTTAAACATGAATGGCCATTAGTAAACCCATGTTGTGAGTAATTTATTAATTTTTGTTTTTCAAGATGAAGACGAATGGTTTTTGCAATTATGGATTCAAGTAACTCTCCAACGATAGACGTTAAGTTAATTGGCCAATAATTTGACGCAAGTGATCTATCTCCTATCTGGAAAATTGGTACAACATTAGCAACCTTACTCGACACTCTTACTCTGCCTGTCTCTAATGATTTATTAAGTATGGTAGTCAGGGGCTCGCAAAGCTCTTCTTTGCATTCTTTATGGAGGCATAACTTCGTTTCTTATAAGTTGTTAATGTCAACCAATCTTTTTGATTAGTTGTATATAAAAAGGACTGCAATTGTTCCAAGTTTCAGTATTGCAGACTAAATAGAAAGGGAGATTTTTCAACGAATTTTACACATTTCCAAATCGAAACTAAAACCACAAGTTTCATATGAAATCATTTTTATGACGCTCTTCTGTCCTATTATCATATAATAAAGGATCTGATTCAGCGGATTTTCCTAAATATGTTCAGTTTTACTAATTCAAATAGTCAAAATTCCATAAAAAAATTATGCAAATATATCACAGTTTATTACTGTTATAAAATCAATAAATGAACTTAGGAAAAAAATGCTCCAACCAGATTGTAGAAACATAAATTCTACATACAAGGTGTAAGTTTCATGTAAATTGAATTAAAAATGAAAGAGTTTTATAAGAACGTTTAGGTTACTTGAAAATAAATAAGCAAAAAATAAAGTCTAAGGTGCTGCCATCTGTGGTTTAGGTTGACATCAAGCAATTTCCTCCAAAATTGGCACCCTTACAGATAGGCCTACATGCAGTCAAGTGTATAAGTTTCATGGAAATGTCCGATAAACAAATAAGAAAAAATGAAAAAATCTAAGTTATTTAATTAATTTTTTTTAGATAAAACTACTTATAATTTTTTTTATGCTATTTTTGATACCTGAGAGTCATAGACATGATTTCGTTGACACGTGTCTTTGATGTTAATTTTTTACCATTTTAGAAATTTTTTGACACATAATTCAATATTTTTTTCTCCCTTCCTATTTAAGCTACGATGCTGAGACTTTGACCAGATAAAACCCATTTCATATACAATTCAACAAAAAGTTTGAATGAAATCAAACTAGTTTTCATTTATTGAATATTTTTGCATTGTGCCCCTTTAAGCACACTGGCAAACACTTTGTCCGGCCCTGGGGATTTGTTTGGCTTGAGTTTCACAATTGTTTTATAACATTCTCCTTGACTGCTAAACTGGTCAACCTATCCACTTCTTCACCCACATAGACTTGTTCAGCATAATGGTAAGTTCCTCTTTAGTAAATACAGAGATGAAATATTTATTAAAAGAATAGTATTGTTACGTAAAGTGAGTGAGAAAAGTTGTTAATTCGTCACACCTAGGAAGAATTTAAATTCTTCTGGCGATAGATGTACACAATAAATTATAAATCGTTCATGTATATATTGTTATTACAGGAGGAACGAGGTCAACGACCGTGAGGGTTGTTTAACTAGCACGACACGGCTTGCCCGGTGGCGGGAATTCGGATGGCGAATCAGAGTCGCAGGACGAGGTAATGAGCGCCGGCAGAAACTAGAGCAGACGGTGTTCTCCTCACTCCCACCCCGTCGACATGACGCCCTAATTGGTTGACGTTGACGGAAGTGATTCCATCCTTGCCTCTACTCTGTGACAAAGTATTATATCGTCGTTTTACGAGACTCCTGAGGATAGCCCAGAGTACTGACATGGAATTAAGGAAGACGAAATAGTCTGAACTGTTGGTGTTGTGTAAAATGTTGACTGCCTGTGGGCGGATAATGTATTCGTATTTCATGACGCAACCTACATATATGTACATAGTATACATAATGTACATTTGTGATTAATATAGATAATTTAAAGTCACTGGTGATACATTCATATCAAAGTGTTTTAATTCATGGACATAATTAGTCAGGACCCAGTCAGTGAAGTGTGTCGCACCTGACGATAGGCCAGACTGAGCGGACACCTGACCATGCTCTACTAAATGGTTAAACCTCATGACAACTTGTCATAGATATCATATCATGCTTGATGGTAAATGTGTTGGGTCATCTCCTGACCCGGTAGTTCATTCCCAACATCGAACTACCGATCATCTATTCGTCATTATCAGTTATCTGACCTGTCTCAGTTTTTTAATGGACCTATCCTTTCCCTAAACTTTGTTCGATATTACTGAAAAAACTTCAGAATTTGTCTTTGTTTGCCCTGTTATGCCAATTAATTTCTTTTTTTGCCTGTTTACCTATTTTTTAACATTTGTAACCAGTTGGGCGAATTCTTGTTCTAAACTGATTTCCTAATCCTTTTATACCAAGCTCTCTTTCTACCTACTAAGAATCCTCTGATCTTTGGTTATCAATTTCGGTTCATTATTATTCGATCTATTCAATTTGTATGGTATACTACGTTCCTGTTCTTTGCCTAAAATATTTTTAAATCAGTTATATTTTGAATCGGCATCGAAATCCTTTTTTACCTCACCCATCGCTGGGTTTACGTCTCGCTGCAAGACCGGCCAACCCCTCATGCCTAGGACTTTCCAGTCTATTTAAACCCAAAAATTTCTTAGGCCCTTAAAATCAGCTTTTCGAAAATCTGGCACTTTAACAGATTTTTTCCAACAAATCTATTCCATTATATGCTAAATCTGATGTCTTTGTGATCACTGTTTCTTAGCTCACTCCTTATTTCGATGCCATTAATATGGGTTTCCCCATTAGTTAATACTACGTCTTAAAATATTATTTTCCCGCGTTGGTACCTTAATGTGTTGGTTAAGAAAACAATCGTCAATTAATTCTATAAAATGTTCTGCTTCATTATTCCCTGTTCTGTTAATCCAGTGTATTCCATTAAAATTAAAGTCACCCATGACACAAATAATGTTTCACCTAGATGCTCTTGATATTTCATCCCATAGATGCATTGCGTCCATTCTTTCTAAGTTTGGTGGCATGTATACAACTACTATTATAAGATTTCGAGCTTTTTCGTTTAATTCTAGCCAAATTGTTTGTGTGTTGCTCAGTTTTGATTCCCTCTTTGAGACTACATTTTAAATTTCCCCAAACATATATGGCTACTCCTCTTTGTCTAATATATCTATCTGTGTGAATTAAGTTTCACTTATGAGATGGAGAGTAATGAAAAACTACCCTTTCTAGATGTAACAGTCGCGGAAAAGAAATAGAGGCTTTTATACTGCAGTTTACACTAAGGAAACGAACATAGGAATGTCCCTTAATGCCAATAGGGACTGCCTGGACAGGTACAAGCTGAGTGATATCAACGCCTAAGTCGACCGAGCTCTAACTCACAGCTCTGGTTGGAAGCAGGTCAAGGAGGAATTCTTGTAGAGTAAGGCAGATCCTAGTCAATAATGGCTTATCTAACGATTATGTTGAAGACGGCATTAAAAGGAAGGTGACATGCCATGCAACTTCTTAAGAAACAACCAACACAACACTTGTACCTCCGATTACATTGTTTAACAGGAACTTCTTTTTCACGGCTCATAAAACTGAGGAAAGAGTGCTGAAGGATATTTTTGAAAGGAACGTTATCCCCACAGACACCAATCAGAAGATGCAACTAACCATTTACTACAAAAGCAAGAAGACCGCATAATTGTTTATGAAGATCTCACCAGACACCAAGCAAAACGAATTAGGAGAGACTAACGTAGTCTATGCCTTCACATGCCCACTTGGGGACTGTCAGCCCCAACGATCTCAGTATATAGGCAAATCAACAACGTGTCTCTCTCTAGGCGATTAACAATGCACACACAACAGGGCTCTAGCAAGAAATATGTAATCTCCTCACACAACCAGACCATCACCAGAGACATCTTGACAAGCAGTACTGAAATAATAGACAGATATATCGACAGCAGGAGACTGGACATCAGCGAGGCACTACATATTTATTAATAAGAAGTCCAGACCAGCAGTCAACAACCAGCTAACACACAATTACATTCTACCCACTTCAGGATCCAGAGCCAACGCAGACACAGCATCCAATGATCCTACTAATACCCCCCTGATCCATTTATTCATTGATATATATATTACCCCCCCCCTGTTATGGCATTCATTCACCACATCAATCAAAGAGTTTAAAATCCGATGTTAAAGACGGTAAAATCTTACCATGCCACTGTATTCATACCCGTTCCACCTCTTAGGTGGCTTAATCTTCATCAATCAATCAATCAATTGGCTTTATCGCAGAGGCTCAAAGCAGACATAGAAAAACAAATGGAAACCCTCTCAAGACCTACAACGACTCTCATCTTCACAGACGGATCAGTTGATCAAGAAAGTGGTTCTGCTGGGGGAGCAGTTTACACTACACAACCGTGAAGCTTACTGGAGCATGAATAGTGAGTGCTCAACATTACAAACAGAATTATATGCCCTGAAGGAGGACATAAATTATACAATTGAGAATAATTTATATGGTGTCATCATTCATACCGACTCTAAATCTACGCTCCAGATATTGTTTTCCAGCCATCACAGAAATAATATACAACACATCACAGAAATCCTACATATAGGAAAATAAGCCCACGATTTAGGGCTGTCAATCACCCTAATTTGGATACCACATCACATTGGCATAGATAATGAAAAGGCAGACTCACTAGAAAAATTGTCACTGCTCTAACTATTGTACAGGTTAAAATAACTCCAAGCTTTTCACATATTAAGGAGCAAATCAAGAAGAAAATACTCCCAACTATCAAAAGTCGTCAAAGAGCCAAAGTAGCGGAAGGAAGATCCTCTGCGATGTGGTACGAACAAGTACAACATACGAGTACTTCACTTTCAAGCCTGGTAAAAACATATCCAGAGACATTGCATTAGTCATACACAGACTCAGACTTGGCTACAAGTGCTGCTGGGAGGAAATAAACCAAATAGTTAAAGAGTGTCATATCTGTGAAACAGAAGCAAAGGTACCACTATTGCAATACCTACTGGAATGTGAGGCGACCTGCGCATCAAACTCGACATTAATCCAACGAGAGAAACTGCATTAGATGCAAATTCCACAGTGACTACAATGATTAGAAAAACCATTGAAGAATGGGACTCACTAGTGAACATTCTGCATTTACATCCACCACCAAAATAATGTTATTAAACAAGACTAAAACGAGTGTGCTAAAAAAAGAACCCTAAAAGAAACAAGGAAAGAGGAGGAAACCCCACTTCCATTTAAAACTTTGACCTAAATATCACAGTAACAAGGTTAGTGCGAATAACCCAACTCAATTACAGGCTTACGATGGTCCGTGCTATGTGGAAATTTCGTTTTGCATAGCTAAATCTAAAACAACAACATGGTAAAATTGTAGATGAAGAGTCACAATAGCGTGGCTGAAAAATGTTTACCAAACCACATAATACAAATTGAAGAGACGGTGACGTTTCGGTCCGTCCTGGACCATTACCAAGTCGATTGTGATATTATCACAATTGAATTGAGAATGGTCCACGACGGACCGAAACGTCACCGTTTCTTCAATTTCTAGTGTGTGGTTTGGTCAGCACAGTAAAATTGTCTTTGAAAATGTAAGGTGTATATATAAATGAATATATATATATATATATATATATATATATATATATATATATATATATATATATATATATATATATATATATATATATATATAATTTATATATATTGGTGTATACTGGCAGCAGGTTTTCTTTTAAACATGTCTCATTGAATATGACCGCATATTCTGTATTTACTATCTTCTGATTTTGGGCTTCTATCCCTCTAACTATTTTCTTAGCATCAGGGCTTAGCTGAAATAGGAGTTCTCCAAAACTCATTTTCGTTATTTCAAGGTGAAGAAAAGAAGTGAATTACTATAGAGTGTATTACACTTTTTAATACAATTTGCACAACGTTTCGAACCTCCATGGTTCATTCTCAAGTGAAGAGATTTTTCAGGACTGGTTGATTTTATACCCGCACTGGGTCAGGTGACAAGATAATAAAGGTGAAAACATGGGGGGATACAATGTGGGGTGAAACATAAGAACATAAGAATAGAGGTAAATGCAGAAGGCCTATTGGCCCATTGGCCTCTACATACAAAGATTAATCAAGTGTAATTGGCCTGTTATGTGGAACATTGTCTTCTGTGTTGGCATTGTTATGTTCTGGTCTTATCCTTACTCTCATGTTGGGTAGAGTAAATAGTTCCGTGATTTGGGTGTTCATAGTAGGTTGTTCTATTCTTATGTGAAGTGCTTCAAGAATTTGTAATCTTCTTGCATCTGGGGTTTTGTCTATTATACAGGTATTTTTGTTCAACATTTCTCTTGTTAGGGTGATGTCATGGGCTTGTCTCATGTGATTCCTAGGGGCATCGGATTGAAGATGGCATGTCAAACGCATCGTCAGCTTGGTCGACGTCATACCTATGTACTTAGATTGAATTTTACATCCTTCATGGGGGCAAGTGTACATGTATACAACGCTTGACTGCTGTAGATGATTCTCTGTAAGCTTCGAGCTGTTTTTGATAAGGAGTTCGGAAGTCTTCTTGGTTTTGTAGAATATTATCAGGTTTATGTTTGGTTAGAAGTGCTTTTTACTACTTTACGGATTATTTCTATCATTATTCTTTCCTCTTCACTGTGCATTTTGTTCACTTTTATATGTTCACTTTGCAGGTTCGAAACGTTGTGCAAATTGTATAAAAAGTGTAATACATTCTATAATAATTCACTTCTTTTCTTCAACTTGAAATAACGAAAATGAGTTTTGGAGAACTCCAATTTCAGCTAAGCCCTGATGCTAAGAAAATAGTTAGAGGGATAGAAGCCCAAAATCAGAAGATAGTAAATACAGAATATGCGGTCATATTCAATGAGACATATATATATATATATATATATATATATATATATATAATATATATATATATATCTCTATATCTATATCTTATCTCTCTATATCTATCTCAATATCTCTATATATCTCTCTATAGATCTCCTATCTATCTATCTCTATCTATATATCTATATATATATATATATATCTATATATCATATATTTAGGGGTACCACCACTGGTTTAATTAAAGGGACCCACATCCTCGAAGAAGAAAATAAATAGTGTTCAGAGAAGACCTTGTGGATTCTCACTGAATACTCTAATCTTTTCCTCTCCTACCACCCCTATTATTTTTTTAATATTTTTTTTATTATATTTATTTGATTTTATTGCAATGCTACAGTTTACAGAAAACACACACTTATATAACAATATACCAATCAGTGTTCGAAGACCCCGTCCAGCTCTTCAGGGGTCGGGTGCGTACCCAAGATACAGCACGCATTTCCTCTCTGAACAGCGACACTCAGGCGCTGGAACATGAAACTGGCCGCTCTTGTGTCTCTAGTCTTCTCAATGAGTTCCACGCCCACCTCCTTCAGGAACTTAAGTGCACATTTACCCCAGGCGCCCAGAGTCTCAGAGCCTATCGGCACGAACCTGTAACAACGTTCTAGGTCCCTGTACTTGTTAGTTTTCTGAATCTCCCTGAAGGTGGCCGTCCCGCCTCCCTCAGCTGTGCTGTAAGGTAGATAGGTATCGGCCAATATCGGACATACCCATATACTGCAGGTATGTTGACGACATTTTTACACAGGTACCTGATGTTAGACATCTGCAGGAGCTGAAGGATGCATTTGAGCGGAATTCTGTGTTGCGTTTCACTTACGAGAAGGAGAAGGATCGGAAGCTGCCCTTTCTAGATGTAACAGTCATGGAAAGGAGTGGAGGTTTCCACACTGCAGTCTACACTAAAGAAACAAACATAGGAATGTGCCTCAATGCCAACAGTGACTGCCCATACAGGTACAAGAGGAGTGTTGTTAACGCTTATGTCGACCGTGCTCTCAGCCACAGCTCAGGATGGAAGCAAGTCGCTGAAGAACTCTGTAGGGTAAGGCAGGTCCTAGTCAACAACGGCTTCCCCAATGGTTTCGTTGAAGACATCATAAGAAGGAAGGTGAATCTCCATGCATCCTCTGCACCTCTTAAAAGACAACTAACACAACACCTGTACCCCTATTAAACTTACAACGTTTTACAGGAACTTCTTTTCCACACTCATAAACGGAGGAAAGGTCCTGAAAGATATTGGTTATAGAAACGTTATCCCTATCCCTGCAGACAAAATCAGAAGATACAACTGACGATTTACTTAAAACCAAAAAACGCCCCCTACTCATAAACTCTCCAGACACAAAGCAGAACTATTTAAAAGAGACCAATTGTCTTCTATTTTGCTTCAATGCCCACTTTAGGACTGTAAGCCTCAAAGACCTCAGTATACAGGTAAGACAACACATCCCTTTCCAGGCGATTAACTATGCATTAGCAACAGGGCTCCATTAAGGACTATCTCCCCCCACAACCGACCATTACCAGAGAAATTTTAACAAAAAACACAGAAACATCGATAGATATAGCGGATACATGCGGCTTGATATTGCGAGACACTACAAATGAGAAGTCAACACCCAGCAATCAACAGCAATTAAGGCACAACTGTATTTACCACTTCAAGACTCCGCACCAATAGAGAAACATCAAGAGATACGGGCCATAGCCCTTTGGCCGTCCTTCATTCTTTTCCCTTTAATTACCCATATTATCGCCCATTGTTTTTCGTGTTCCGTCCCGTGTCAAAGTTTGTTTTCACCTCATCCAAAACTGTTGTACATATCACCATACCGCAAATAGGTAAAATGAAAGCCGTTTAAAATTAAGCATAGTAGAACTCTGTTTAGTGTTTGTAGGTTATAGTTGTGTGTGTGTAAACTAAAAGCCTTTAAAAATGTAATAAGTGAATTACGAAACGCATTCAAGTGTCGCTTCAGACTAGAAATAAAAATGAGTTTTGAGAATTGATTTTTCAACCACCATACGTGAAAAAAACAAGAAATATGGAGAAAATCGTTTTAGAATTATTAATATCACTTTTTTCGACGTCTCGGTCATTTTAATAATATATATATATTATATTATAGATATCTATATATATATATATATATCTTTTTTTTTTTTTTTTTTTTTTTTTTTTTTTTTTTTAATATATATATATCTATACTCTATATCTATATGATCTATATCCTCTATATCTCTTGTCATCTATCTTTATACTCTTTCCCAGTCTCTCTTCTCTACCCCTCTCTCTCTCTCTCTCTCTCCATCTGCTCTATCTCTCTCTCTCTGTTCTTCTATCTCTCTCTCTCCTATATCTTCTTATCATCTCTCTTTCTCTATCTCCTCTCTCCTCTCTCCTCTACTATCTGTCTCTCTCTCTACTCTCTCTATATCGAGCTCTCCTCATATCTCTCTCTCTCTCTCTCTACTAGTCTCTATCTCTCTATTCTCTATAACTACTCTCAGATCGCTCATCTCATCTCTCTCTCCTATATATAGTATGCCTCTATTCTTCCCATCGTCCCCTTTCACAATATGCATGCTCCGTTTATAGTGGTTACGTCTCTTTCCCGACAGCCCCACCAAACCCCCACCTGCCAACTAGCCCCCTATCCTTCCCCCCACGTCTGCACACCTGGTCGACCTGCCCACTGCTACTCCCAGCCCAACTACCGCCTTGCGGCTTCCTAGCATTTTGATTGGCCGTTCCCAACACCCAATCCAGCTCCACGCCAACACCCCAAACTTTCCCCTCGCCAGACACAAGTTGGAGTCACTTGCAGCCCTACCAGTCAGAATGTATCTTGTGCTCTGGCTGATTACATCTAGTTGACTCACCTTTTGTGATCAAATAGAGGTTGATGGTTTGCGCATATATTCCCAGCAACTAAAATTATTCTCCTTGTTATTTATGTCACTTCTCCTCC
>WNGS01164691.1:33790-62911 GCA_020271785.1 Procambarus virginalis | reverse complement strand
ACTCGATAAGCGAGTAAAGCTCAGTGTGGGATAAGAATACTGAACAAGTGCGTATAAGTAGTGAAGCGTAGCATTAGATCGAGAACCCTGGATAAGTGAGTATTAGTGAGATAAATGCAACGTGGGGCCGTGAACATTGGATGAGTATAGTGAATTAAGCTCAATGTTCGGTTGTGATCAATGGATAAATCAGTAGAAGTGAAGGAGCTAAATACTGGGTTCTGAACTGGCTAAGACTCCATTGTTGGCTCTTGAACACTGAGTTATTAAAGCTCAGTGTGGAGGTATGATCACAGGTGAAGTGAATAAGAGTACCTGAAGGTGTGGCCGTGAAGCTGAGAACTCAAGTGAGTATATGTAAGTAAAGGTGAGTGTGGGCATAGAACACTGGAGAAGTGTGAGAAGTTCAGTGTGTTGCTGTGAACCTGGGTGAGTGTCAGAATTTTCTTGATGAGCGATGAGACCATCAATGAGTCATGGTCTCTCTCTGTGAGGCTGTGAGTGACGGATATGTGAGTATAGATGACTGAAGGTCAATGTGGGACAAGAGGAGCCTGGTTCCGGATTGTAAACCATTGCAAAGACCAACAATCCTAAATCGCTTTAATTGGATCATATTGTTCACACCGAAGGTATTCTGGAGGTTCTCGCTGCCTGGTCTTATCCACAAGCTCTTAAATCCTCCTACCTTGAGGTGCTTCCGGGCTTAGCGTCCCCGCGGCCCGGTCGTCGACCAGGCCTCCTGGTTGCCGGACTGATCAACCAGGCTGTTGGACGCGGCTACTCGCACCTGACGTATGTGTCACAGCCTGGTTGATCAGGTATCCTTTGGAGGTGCTTATCCAGTTCTCTCTTGAACACTGTGAGGTGTTTGCCAGTTATGTCTTTTATGTGTAGTGGAAGCGTGTTGAACAGTCTCGGGCCTCTGATGTTCATAGAGTTCTCTCTCAGAGTACCTGTTGCGGTTGATATGTGCGGATACCTATCCTCTGGTTGATACTTGGAAGCTGAAGCTTTTAAATCTTAGGAATTTAAATAAACCTATTCTTAGCCTTTAGGAAAAACTAATACACAGAATTCATTCCTAAAAGTATTATAAATTGAAGTTTACCTATATATTTTACATTAATAATATAAATTTGTGGGAAAAATACCAGTAGACTGAATGAAAAAACTATTAATATTGAAACATTTTATAGCGGGCCAAAGTTAGGGAAGTTGTTGTCCTGTGATGGTATAGTGGTTGTTACGGTATTTATAATACTAATAATGCATTGTGTCAGGGAACAGGAAGCCAGAGTCTATTCATACACGTTAGGCTTATATCTAAGTCCCCGTCCCAAAAGGTCGAATTACTGACCCCGTCCAAGCCTGCAATCCACAACTAGTTGACTAACTCCTGATACCTACTTACGGCTAGGTGAACAGATGCATTAGGTAAGATGAATATGCCCAACCCTTTCTATTTCACCCGGTATTGATTGTGCGTCAAGACCGAACCCAGTTATACTACCGAAGCCCTTTTTTTTACCGGTATACCAGTTATCGCTTCACGGTTCACCACCGCTGACCATTTCTCAATGTCAAGATATCCACAGATATCTGTGAACCGGTTTTTGGTGTTACAACCAGCCAACGGATCTTTTATGAACCAATTCGGATTTTTACGACTATATAAGGCGGAGACAGGGGGGAAGGGGAGGAGGGAATTTGTGAAGCAGTTATGGATTTTCAACCAACTAAGAACTAATTAGGGGTGTTATAACTAGCTAAGAGAAGGGGGGGGGAGATGTCGGTAATGCTTAAGGGGTTCATTTCTCGACGAGGTTGTCAGGGTTATGCCCCAGTGACATGATGTAACCAATTAAAAACTAACACTCACCTGGTTACATATGGAATGGAACTGAGCATCATTGACCTCTAGACGCGTTTAATTAAAACTTGTCTCCAAATCTGAACGTTTAACCACAATGGGCGTCGATGATCATAACTAATTCAAGCGTGAGGCCGTTACTCTCCCTTTATTCTGATTGCAATCGAAAATGATGATTATATTACCACCATCCAGGTCTGGCTGCCATCCGGATATACCACATACAATACCGCAGGATATATAAGGGATCAAGGCTGCAGATTGCTCCAAGCGTAAATCTTATCCAGCATCGGAGGCTCGGATTCCTTTGACATAAGTTTTCCGTCTTCAGCTCTCATATTACATTCTGAAAGATATCGGAGCGCTCTTTAATATTCGGTGACTGTGCTACACAGCCTTGCGGGGTTGGCTCTTCTTTCTTGTGGTAATGTCTTACTTATTCCGGGAAGAGAAGGCCGGGAAGGGTCTCACGCGTGTTCTTACAGTCCTGCTTGATTCACAGCCTATAAGACCGCGAGCTGCAGCTGCACGCCAGACCTGCTTGATTTACAGCCTGTAAGACCGCGAGTTGCAGCTGCACGCCAGACCTGCTTGATTTACAGCCTGCAAACCGCGAGCTGCAGCTGCACGCCAGACCTGCTTCATTCACAGCCTTCAAGACCACGAGCTGCAGCTGCACGTCTCATTATACTCAGGTTTCTCGACAAAAGAGATACTTGAAGACAACTTTTATGAAACTTGCAGTCATCACGGCGGCGTCAACACTCCAGCGTCAACTTGGCAGCGTCAACTTGGCGGCGTCAACATGGCGGCGTCAACTTGGCGGCGTCAACATGGCGGCGTCAACTTGGCGGCGTCAACATGGCGGCGTCAACATGGCGGCGTAAACATGGCGGCGTAACATGGCGGCGTCAAGACGCCGCTGTCAACGTGGAGGCATCAACGTAGCGGCGTCAACATGGTGGCGTCAACTTGGCGGCGTCAACATGGCGGCGTCAACATGGCGGCGTCAACATGGCGGCGTTAACATGGCGGCGTCAACGTGGAGGCATCAACGTAGCGGCGTCAACATGGTGGCGTCAACTTGGCGGCGTCAACATGGCGGCGTCAACATGGCGGCGTCAACTTGGCGGCGTCAACATGGCGGCGTCAACATGGCGGCGTCAACATGGCGGCGTCAACATGGCGGCGTTAACATGGCGGCGTCAACACGCCGCTGTCAACGTGGAGGCATCAACGTAGCGGCGTCAACATGGTGGCGTCAACTTGGCGGCGTCAACATGGCGGCGTCAACATGGCGGCGTCAACATGGCGGCGTTAACATGGCGGCGTCAACGTGCCGCTGTCAACGTGGAGGCATCAACGTAGCGGCATCAACATGGCGGCGTCAACATGGCGGCGTCAACATGGCGGCGTCATCACTGCAGCGTCAACTTGGCGGCGTCAACGTAGCGGTACCAAGATAGCGGCGTCAACGTAGCAGTATCAACATGACGGCGTCAACACTGCGGCGTCAACATGGCGGCGTGAACATTGCGACGTCAACATGGCGGCGTCAACATGGCGGCGTCAACATGGCGACGTCAACATTGCGGCGTCAACATGGCGGCGTCAACACTGCGGCGTCAATCTGGCGGCGTCAACACTGCGACGTCAACATGTCGGCGTCAACATGGCGGCGTCAACATGGCGGCGTCAACATGGCGGCGTCAACATGGCGGCGTCAACATGGCGTCGTCAACATGGCGGCGTTAACATGGCGGAGTCAACATGGCGGCGTCAATATGGAGGCGTCAACATGGCGGCGTCAACATGGCGGCGTCAACATGGCGACGTCAACATTGCGGCGTCAACATGGCGGCGTCAGCACTGCGGCGTCAACCTGGCGGCGTCAACACTGCGGCGTCAACCTGGCGGCGTCAACATGGCGTCGTCAATATGGCGGCGTTAACATGGCGGCGTCAACACTGCGGCGTCAACATGGCGGCGTCAACATGGCGGCGTCAACATGGCGGTGTCAACATGGCGGCGTCAACATGGCGGCGTCAACATGGCGGTGTCAACATGGCGGTGTCAACATGGCGGTGTCAACAAGAAGGCGTCAACATGGCGGCGTCAACATGGCGGTGTCAACATGGCGTCGTCAACATGGCGGCGTCAACTTGGCGGCGTCAACATGGCGGCGTCAACATGGAGGCGTCAACATGGCGGCGTCAACATGGCGTCGTCAACATGGCGTCGTCAACATGGCGGCGTCAACATGGCGGCGTCAACATGGCGGCGTCAACATGGCGGCGTCAACACTGCGGCGTCAACATGGCGGCGTCAACACTGCGGCGTCAACATGGCGGCGTGAATATGGCGGCTTGAACATGGCGGCGTCAATATGGCGGCGGCAACATGGCGGTGTCAACATGGAGGCGTCAACATGGTGGTGTCAACATAGCGGCGTCAACATGGCGGCGTCAACATGGCGGCGTCAACATGGCGGCGTCAACATGGCGGCGGCAACATGGAGGCGTCAACATGACGGCGTCAATATGGCGGCGTCAACATAGCGGCGTCAACATAGCGGTGTCAACATGGCGGCGTCAATATGGCGGCATCAACATGGCGGCGTCAACATAGCGGCGTGAACATGGCGGCGTCAATTTGGCAGCGTCAACATGGCGGCGTGAACATGGCGGCGTCAATATGGCGGCGTCAACATGGCGGCGTCAACATGGCGGAGTCAATATGGCGGCGTCAACATGGCGGCGTCAACATGGCGGCGTCAGTATGGCAGCGTCAACATGGCGGCGTCAACATAGCTGCGTCAACATGGCGGCGTCAACATGACGGCGTCAACATAGCTGCGTCAACATAGCTGCGTCAACATGGCGGCGTCAACATGGCGGCGGCAACATAGCTGTGTCAACATGGCGGCGTCAACATAGCTGCGTCAACATGGCGGCGTCAACATGGCGGCGTGAATATGGCGGCTTGATCATGGCGGCGTCAACATGGCGGCGGCAACATGGCGGTTTCAACATGGAGGCGTCAACATGGTGGTGTCAACATAGCGGCGTCAACATGGCGGCGTCAACAAGGTGGTGTTAACATGGAGGCGTCAACATGACGGCGTCCACATAACGGCGTCAACATGGCGGCGTCAACGTGGAGAAGTCGACACGTGAGGCGGCAACACGTGAGAAGCCAAAACGTGATGTGCCAACACGTGAAGCACCAACACGCGAAGTGCCAACACGTGAAATGCCAACACGTGAAGTGCCAACACGTGAAATGCCAACACGTGAAGAACCAACACGTGAAGTGCCAACACGTGAAATGCCAACACGTGAAGTGCCAACACGTGAAGTGCCAACACGTGAAGAGCCAACACGTGAAATGCCAACACGTGAAGTGCCAACACGTGAAGTGCCAACACGTGAAGAGCCAACACGTGAAGTGCCAACACGTGAAATGCCAACACGTGAAGTGCCAACACGTGAAGTGCCAACACGTGAAGTGCCAACACGTGAAGAGCCAACACGTGAAGTGCCAACACGTGAAATGCCAACACGTGAAGTGCCAACACGTGAAGTGCCAACACGTGAAGAGCCAACACGTGAAATGCCAACACGTGAAATGCCAATACGTGAAATGCCAACACGTGAAGTGCCAACACGTGAAATGCCAACACGTGAAGTGCCAACACGTGAAATGCCAACACGTGAAGTGCCAACACGTGAAATGCCAACACGTGAAATGCCAACACGTGAAGTGCCAACACGTGAAGTGCCAACACGTGAAGTGCCAACACGTGAAGTGCCAACACGTGAAGAGCCAACACGTGAAGTGCCAACACGTGAAATGCCAACACGTGAAGTGCCAACACGTGAAGTGCCAACACGTGAAGAGCCAACACGTGAAATGCCAACACGTGAAGTGCCAACGCGTGAAGCGCCAACACGTGAAGCGCCAACACGTGAAGCCCCAACACGTGAGGTGCCAACACGTGAGGCGCCATCATGTTCTTCTGCTCTTCATGTCCAGCCGGCAGCCAAGCTTGTTAAGTAAAATAATTCCACCTGTCAGGCTGCTGATGGCAGCGGTCTACAGGATCACCTATCTGTTGTATCCCAGCTGATCCGACACTACCTGAAGGAACATATCTAACTGCAATTTGCAAACTTTATTAAGTGTTATTTAAATCAAGACGATCAACATACGGTTTTGAAATGATTGGCAGATGTAGTTTAATGCTGACAAATGTAAGGTGTTGAAGCTAGGTAATGATGATATAGTTACAAAATACAAGATAGTTACAAGGTATGGTGTTGAGATTGCGAAGTCGGATTGCGAAAGGTATCTGGGGTTATGATTAGTAAGATTTGACAACCAAAAGATCAATGCATAAAAGTTCGTGATAAGAGAAATAGGACACAGGGATTTATTTCTTGATTCGTTAGTAATTAGACACCTTGTGTTGTTCTTCAGCAATATCTTCCTCTTGTTTGGTCCCATTTAGATTATGCAGTTCAGTTTTGGCCACCATACTATAGAATGGATATAAATTAAATATAACGTGTCCAGCATAGGATGGCAAAGTTAAGCCCGCAAACTGTCATACGAAAAAGATTGCAAAAAGCTCAATTTACATTCCTTAAAAAGGCTAGTAGGCATCCAGTAGGTACACACACACACATATATATATATATATATATATATATATATATATATATATATATATATATATATATATATATATATATATATATATATATATATATATATATATATATATATATATATATATATATATATATATATATATATATATATATATATATATATATATATATATATATATATATATATATATATATATATATATATATATATATATATATATATATATATAATAAGGGGTACCACCTCTGGTGCAATTGCAGGGACCCACATCCTCTAAGAAGAAAACAAAGAGCATTCAGAGAAGATCATGTGGATTCTCACTGAATACTTTAATCTTTTCTTCTCCTACCACCCGTATTGTTTTTTGTTATGTTTTTTTTTATTTTTTTTTTTGTATTTTATTGCAATGCTACAGTTTACAGAAAACACACACACACACAAATATATAACAATTAAACAATCAGCGTTCGAAGACCTCGTCCAGCTCCTCGGAGGTTGGGTGCGTACCCAGGATACAGCACGTATTTCCCCTCTGAACTGCGACACTGAGGCGCTGGAACAGGAAACTGGCTGCTTGTGGGTCTCTAGTTTTTCCAATGCGTTCCTCACCCACCTCCTTTAAAAACTTGAGTGCACATTTACCCCAGGTGCCCGGAGTCTCAGAGCCTATCGGCACGAACCTGTAACAACGTTCTAGGTCTCTGTACTTGTTGATTTTCTGGGTCTCCCTGAAGGTGGCTGCCCCACCTCCCTCCACTGAGCTGTAACGTAGATATGTATCAGCCAATGTAGATGCACAGGTGTAATCCCATACGACCTGTTTACCTTCCCTCCATGGCTGCAGGGTGACTCCATCTGGGCGTTTTTGGCTCTTGTCAGGTCTGCACAACTTGGGTTCCCTTTGTGCCGGACACCCAGCTGTAGCCAAACTTCTTTTGATGATGTCATTGACTGCTTCATGTCTGGCAATCTTTCCCTGTGTCTTACGACAGATAAGACCATGGCTGCCGTATTGGTCTGCCCGTGCATGGCCGCAAATACACCGGTGTTCGGTGGAGATAGGGGCGGCAAGGCGCAGAGCAACACCAGTACTTAGGGCCCGATGGTCCAGGCGGGTGCCCAAGGCGGAATTAGGGACTGCCAACAGGAAGTCCCCAGCATCGGGGGCTTGCACAGCTAGGAGACGCGCTCTGTCCTTCTGAGAAGCCGCCTCCAGCAATGCTTTGGCGATGGTCTCCGCTATGGGGCTATCCCATTTGGACTGTTTACCGTCGTTTAGAAAAGTTGGTCGAGTGTGTGAATTGGCAAGAGTGTCCCACTGACCAGCTCCTTCCACAAGTTTGGGATCACGAATCCCAAAGGAGTTCCTTAGGTATTCCGGTAGTATTTCCTTCACTAGTTCACTTCTAGCACTGGTCGTGGATAAGAATGCCGGCAATGCTAACTGTGTCGCCTTGCGAATACCTATACCCCCGAGTCTAACTGGGAGCGTTGCTTGGTCCCACTGGTCATCTTGCAGGGAGAGGTTTAACACTTTCATAGTTATTGTCTTTAGGAGTGAGTCGTATTCTGTTAATTTTGGGCTGTCAAAGGAAGGAGCACACCTGAGGAAATAGGTAAGTCTGGGCAAGGCCAGGCACCTTGTAAGAAGGTACAAAGCATCATGAGCATCCAAAGCCCCTATTCTCGCCTCCATCCTCCTCAGATCTTTAAGCTTTTTTTCGAGGACTACCTCAATGTCGTTTGAGCCCAGAGGTGCCCCTTGCAGAACACTGTCGGTGGGAGCGATCACTGGGGCTCCTGGCAATACGATTTGTACTGCATCTATGATTGGTTGGCTGGATGAGATGATTTCACACTTTGATGGATTTAGTGTGAGGCCTAACTCCTCTCCATAAGATTTCACTAGCTGAAGATCTCCTAGCAGGGATTCCTGTGTCCCTGCCAGGGTGCCTTCGTCCAGGAACCAGATGTTGAATTCGCTGGACAACCTGCTTGTGACCTCCTTAGCGGCCATGCAGTAAAGAAAAGGGGCAAGTGGGTCTCCCTGCTGGACACCTGCGGAAACAACTTCATGTTCCCCAAACAACAGTGTCGATTCCCTACTGTACCCTGCTGAAACGAAGGGAAGTAGACAAGGAAAGCTGGTTCGAATTGCTTCCAGTACCACATCCCTTTTTACCTGGTTGAAAGCATTTTTAAATTCTAATTTAATTAATGCCTTATTTTCTGGGAGGTTCTTAATATAGGCTCGCGCTGCATGAGCTGCTGCTTCACAGCCATGTGGGACACCAAAACCTAGTTGATGGGGTCGGAGCATCGTTGCAGCGTCTACGCTAATTTTTCTGACAGCTGCCCTAGCAACAAGGCGCCGAAGTGTGTTACCCACGGCAATGGGCCTGACTCTACCATCCTTCTTCCTTAGGGCACAAAGGGATGCTCCGAAGAAGAAGGGTTTAATTGTGTCTGGGATCGGCCCAGAGAGGTAGTCGTTGACAAACTTCGTGATCTCTGACAATAGTGTCTCTGCAACTTCGCCGAGAACTGGGTTTGTCATCTCCTTGAGGTGCTGAGGTCTTACTCCAGTGTATCCCCCTGCCGAGCCTGGCGGAAATGACATGATGGCTTTGTATACCTCTGACGCTTGGAGGAATAGAGGTCCCATGTCCGGGACATTTGTGTCCCGAGCAATGGGTTCCCATGGTACTCTAGGAGGGTGCTTCTCTCTCAGTGAGTCGGCAGTTGCAGTATTTCTAGGGGCGATTGTTTCTTCACTGGTACGTAACCTAATTGCCCCTACTGTGTTGCCCTCTTCAATTTTCTTGGTCACTTGTGTTCCAAGCTTAAAATTATCATTGGAACTCTTGGGTCTGCCACGACGGTTCTTGCGTTGAGGAGGGATGGGGATCAAGTTGTCAGCTCTGGGGAAATTATTTATTGCCCTAGTGACTGATGAGGCTAGTGACTTGCCTCCTCTTGCAGGTACGCCTAAGCAAATATTGCCAAATAGGAGCAAATTATGCCATGCTTTGATGGTGGCCATGGCATTAAGATTTTCAGACCTTCATTCACTTTCCTTAGATGGTCTGTATATTTCCATGCTGCAAATGGGCGCGCTGCTTTAGGAATGTGGGGAAGAGTTATAGTGGTGGATGCTTTGATGGCCCCCAGGAGGTCCTCTGATGACATGAAGTTTGCGGGAATGTGTGGTGGTGCCGGGGGGACCTGTGGGCCTTCTCTCTCTACAGGTACCATCCATGAACCCTCACAGCCGTTGTGCTGACGTAGGGTTCCATCGTTTCTTAGGCTGTGAGACTCGTCACAAGCCCGACACGTTCCTCTGCTACCTAATCTACTACCTAATCTACGCCAGGAGAAAGTCACTTACTGAGTGAAGTGCAAAGTATGTGCTGTCAAAGTTTCAGAGTAGTTCTGTTACTCTCATGGGAGGCCTGGATGGCTAGGAAGGTATATATTGACTTAAAAATCACAGTCGGAGGATGTGAAGATGTTCTTGTGGTTATTATTTGGATACTGTCCTTAAGAATAATTATGATTTCTTTCGCTGATCGTTCTGACAGAGATATGAAGTGACTGACTTGTCCATAACTGATGGTCACCCGAGTCAGTTCTGATAGGTATTCCATGCAGTTTTCCTTGTTGCTCTTGTCTGTTGTGACAGACATAAAAGGTCTACTGGGGAGATCTGTTGTGTTGTTGGTGGTTCTAAGAGTGAAGAAGTTTCACAAGTGTCGGTGTGGTTTAACCCTGTTTCTTCTACTTTTAGTTCATATTTGCCAAAGCTGTGTGTTCCACAGAAGATCCAGAGTGATGGGAGCCAGGTGTTCCTGAAGGGGTTTTACCAGATCTGAAACGTTTATGCCCAGATCACCATCTTTAACCAGGAGAAGTCCTTCAATCAACCCGCATCTAGTCAACCTCGCATGCGTGGGTTAACTCTAGAAAAAAGGAGTAATAACCAGTGGAAAAGTTATAAATTCATGCAAAACAGGATGTTTGTGCATTGTTAATCGCCTAGTGAGAGACGTTGTTGACTTGCCTATATGCTGAGATCTTTGTCTGGCCTTGACGTTGTCTTGCCTACATACCGAGAGTATATTGAGGAAGTTACTCGAAGCTTGCAATAATGAGGCACCCTTCTTGAGTTCTGATGGGCGCATGCATAAACAAGTGGATTGATTCGCCATGGGTTCTCCCCTAGGTGTTCGCGAATTTTTACTTGGGAACCATAGAACAGAGGGTCTTAGTTGATATGGAGTTAAAACCTGCCATTCACTGAAGGTATGTTGACGACATATTTATGCAGGTACCTGATGTCGGACGTTTGCAGCAGTTGAAGGAGGCATTTCAGAAAAATTCTGCGTTAAGGACATAAGAATAAAAGTAACTGCAGAAGGCCTATTGACTCATACGAGGCAGTTCCTATTTATAACCACCCAATCCCACTCATATACATGTCAAACCCCACGCTTGATACATTCCAGGGACTCCCACCTTTACCATATTACATGGTAATTGGTTCCACAAATCAACAAGCCTGTTACCGAACAAGTATTTACCCAGGTCTTTCCTAAATCTAATCTTATCCAATTTATACCCATTGTTTTGTGTTCTGTCTTGTGTTGATGCTTTTAATACCCTATTAATATCCCCATCGTTATATTCATTCATCCACTCGTACACCTCTATCATGTCACCCCCTAACTGATCGCCTTTCCAGCGAATTTTATTTAAGCTTTGTCAATCATTTTTCAAATGACAGGTTTCTAATTTGCAGGATTAATTTTGTCATCCTATGTTGGATGCGTTCTAGTGAATTTATATCCATTCTATAGTACGGCGACCAAAACTAAACTGCATAAATTAAATGGGGCCTAACCAGAGCAAGATATAGCTGAAGAACACCACCAGGTGTCTTATTAGTAACGCTTCAGTTAATAAATCCCAGTGTCTTATTTGCCTTATTACGAACATTTATGCATTGATTTTTTGGTTTTATATTCTTACTAATCATAACTCCAAGGTCCCTTTCGCAATCAGACCTCGCAATCTCAACGCCATCTAACTCGTATCTAGTAACTATATCATCATTACCTAGCCTCAAAACTTTACATTTGTCAGCATTAAACTGCATCTGCCAATCTTTTGACCATTTCAAAACCCAATTTAGATCATCTTGAAGTGATAGAGAGTCTTTCCGTATTTATTTCCCTCCCACTAACAACTATGATACGACAACTAACAACTATGAAACATCACTGCCAACGGTATCACACAAGTAGGAAGTGTGACAGAGGCAACCAAAGAAAGGGAAACAGTGCACGAACAAAAAATAATACCCAGAGCGAAAGTGAAAGGAGAAACAGGCGCCGAAAGGGCAAAAAGTCTAAAACGATGTCGCAGGAATTGAGCAAAGTTGCACATAGTAGTAGTGTACATAATAATCATTTGGTGCTTAAGAGAACTCGACAGACAGTGAACAATATTTATAATAACAGTGACAATGGTAGCATTGTGACCAGTGTCGACTTTGAACAGTCTCAGGGAACATACAGACAAAGAATTCTAAACGGAGAAATGATTACTGACTCGCTAAAAAACAGTGTACAAGTGTCCTCCAGTCCAGGCTTCATATGTGGTCGAGAGTCAGATTACATAGATACACCTCAGGAAAATGTTCAAATAATACATACAGAAGAAGGGAAGCNAAGTCACACTCAGCACTTTGGCTTCGGAAAACGACTACACCACCCTGAAACAAGCTGTGTTGGACGCCTACCTTCTCTCCACCGAAAGCTATCGACGAAAGTTTCGTGACTACGTCAAGGCAAGTACCACCACCTTCTTAGAATTTGCTAACACCAAACAAAGATATTTCATGAAATGGCTGGAGGCAGCACATGTCTCTACTTTTTCAGAACTTGTCAACCTCATACTGGTTGAAGAATTTTTGAGACGTGTACCTCCTCCTGTCCGCCTATACTTAGCAGACAAGGAAGAGACGGAATTAGTGAAGTGTGCGAAGTCAGCTGACACTTACAGCCTCATCCACCGGCTGACTCCAGATCCTACCAGCAAGAAATCTTGGTACAGTTACGAGAAAGCGAGCCCAGATCAAGGTACCTCTCAACTGTACTGCAGGTATTGTCGATTATATGGACACACCATTGACAAATGTGGTAAGTCCCAATTAAAGGTAACGTCGAACCCCCTAAGTCTAAAACTACTCACCCTAAGTCCGGTAAGCCTGTAATGAATGTTGGTGTTCATGCTAATGATCTCTCTCTCTTTACCAAGCATCTCTATCCAGGAACTATCTCTACCCACGGTTCAGATTCAGAGGGACGTTTCGGACTTAAGATCCTAAGGGACACAGCGGCTCTACAATCGATCGTTTTGAAATCGGCTGTGCCCAACGTCGCCTACACAGGAGAGACTGTGTTCATCACTGACCTTACTGCTACAACTCCTTATCCACTTGCCCGAGTTTACCTGGATTGTCCCTTCGTGACCGGTGAAGTCCAAGTCGCCGTCAGGGAAAAGCCTTTTCCCATGCCTGGAGTGCAACTTCTCCTGGGCAACGACTTGGCAGAAGACCAACAACCAAACAACCTGATCGTCAAGGACATATCCAAGGTAAGCAACTCTGTGGTGGATAACCCGATTTTTGAACATTTCCCAGTAAAGGTTCAAGAGAGTGATGAAGGTTCTCCTCCTGTTATGGTGACCACCCGTGCTCAAGCTGCACGTCCACAGCCAGCCGACTCTACTGCTACCGCTGTCCCTCAGGACCCTTCGAAACTACCCCCTAACCTGACCGCGGTGGAGTTCCGTAAGTTACAGAGAGATGATCTTACATTGACACCATTATTCTTTCAGGCTGAAACCCAATCCGACAGTGTTCCTGGGTTCTTTATGGAGAACGAAATACTCTATCGCAGGTATAGACCCAGTAAACTGAAGGACGAGGACGATTGGGCAAATGTTGAACAACTAGTGATTCCCACCAGCCTGCGGCCCACGATTCTACACCTGGCCCACGGCGCTTTGTCACACTATGGGTTCAACAAGACTTACCATGGAATTCGACAAGACTACTACTGGCCAGGTATGGTAAACGACGTCAAATCTCATGTCAAATTATGCCACGTGTGTCAGTTAGCCGGGAAACCGAACGTTTCCATTCCCAGAGCACCCCTGATACCCATCCAGGTGCCTGAGGAACCGTTCCACAAGCTCATTATCGACTGCGTTGGTCCTTTGCCTCGGACCAGTGCAGGCAACTCATATATCTTAACCATCCTGTGTCCTACCACCAGATTTCCGATAGCAGTTCCAGTAAAAAATATTACAGCTGCTACAGTGGTGAAGAATCTACTGAAAATCTTCACCCAGTATGGATTTCCGAGGGAGATTCAGAGCGACTGTGGTACCAACTTCACCAGTGATCTCTTCAAACGGACTCTGGAGGAGTTCAACATCAAACAGGTACTGTCCAGCCCCTATCATCCTGCTTCACAGGGTTCTCTCGAGCGTAGTCATCAAACCATCAAGGCACTCTTAAAAAAATTCTGTAATGAGACCTCAAAGGATTGGGATAGGCAAATTGATCTCATTTTGTGTATTTTCAGAAGTCTTCCCAACGAGTCACTAGGAGTATCTCCTTATGAGATGCTCTACGGACGTAAGTGCCGTACACCTCTCAAGGCTTTCAAGGATTCTCTACGTGATGACACCTTCAGTGAGCATCAGAGTGTGCCCCAGTATCTCCAAAATCTCCGACACATTCTAGAGAGGGTCCATTCCTTTGCCAGCAACAACCTACAGAGAGCCCAGGAGAGGATGAAGACTCGTTACGACCGGCACTGTAAAGTAAGGAAGTTTACACCAGGAGACTTAGTGCTTGCCTATTTCCCTATCCCAGGTTCTCCTTTACAGAACAGGTTCTCAGGACCCTACCGTGTTAAGGAGTGCCGGAACAACTTCAACTACGTTCTCGAGACCCCCGATAGGCGGCGGAAGACCCAGCTGTGCCACATTAATTTACTCAAGCCCTACCATGGGGTTCCTCCCACTGTGTTAACCAATTTCACCTCATTTACAGGTCCATACAGCCACAGTGAGACCTTCCCTGCTTCTCCTTCCGAGAGCACTGACACTGAGACAGCGCTCTCTAACTCGGAAATCCTTACTAACCTTCAACATCATTTTCAGGACGATAATAGTGCTCCACTAATCAAACTCGTCAGAGAATATCAAGAGTTGTTTCGAGATGACCCCCAAGAGTGTACTGTAACTCGGCACGACATCCAACTGCTACCTGACACCCAGCCGATTCGCCAACCATTCTACCGAATCAGCCCGAGCAAAACGGAAGTCATGCGGGCTGAGGTACAGTATCTCTTGGACCATGGACTGGCTACCCCCTGTGAGTCCCCCTGGGCCTCACCATGCATCCTGGTACCCAAACCTCACGGCAAAATCCGTCTGTGTACGGATTATAGGAAGTTGAACCAGGTCACAGTGAAGGACGCCTACCCAATACCCAGAGTAGACGACATTTTGGATGCCATTGGTAATGCCCGCTACCTGTCTCAGGTAGACCTACTAAAGGGCTACTACCAGGTGAGTTTAACGGAGCGAGCTAAGGTACTGTCCGCCTTTATAACCCCCTTTGGTCTCTACAGGTACCATCGCCTTCCCTTTGGACTCTGCAATGCCCCAGCCACCTTTCAGAGAGCTGTCAACCGCGTCATCCAGGGCTTGGAAAACACCTATGCCTATTTGGACGACATTGTAGTAGCATCCAACACCTGGAGCGAACACCTGCTCCAGCTACAACGATTGTTCTACAAGCTCCTGAAAGCCGGCCTCACCATCAATTTGGGCAAGTCCACCTTCGCGAAAGGTAAAGTGCGGTACCTGGGTCATGTTATAGGGAGTGGCAACCTGGCTCCGTTAAACATTCACATTCAAGCAATCCAACAGTATCCACAGCCTACTACCAGGAAGCAGCTCCTGCGCTTCCTTGGTCTTGCTTCCTATTACCGTAGGTTTGTGAAGAATTTTAGCACTGTTGCAACCCCATTAATCACCTTAACCAGTCCCAAGCAACGGTATAATTGGACCAGAGAGCAAACCGTTGCATTCGAACAACTCAAATTCCTCCTCTGTTCTAATCCCATTCTCGCCTCACCAGATATCAAGAAGCCTTTCATCCTCCATGTCGACGCCAGTGGTACCGGCATCGGAAGTGTCTTAATGCAGCAGCGAGGCGAGGAGGTTCTACCTGTCAGCTACTACAGTTGCAAGTTGAAGCCTCATCAGAAGAACTACAGTACTATAGAGAAGGAACTCCTGTCCATCGTCCTGAGCTTACAACACTTTGCACCATATCTGCACGGTGCTAGGTCCACTACCATCTATTCGGACCACAACCCTCTGAGATTTTTACATCAAGCCCAATTTAATAACCAACGTCTGCTGCGATGGGCTTTATATCTTCAAGGCTTCAACTTAAAGATCTGCTACATCAAGGGGCCTGATAACATCATCGCTGATGCCCTCTCCAGAGTGCATGAGGTAGAGGCAGCTCCACCTCCCACTCTACCTCCAGTGGACGTGATTCACCCGAAACGGCAGGCTTCGGGGGAGAGTTGTGACGATAATCTCTTATCAGAGATTTAGCCTGCTATTTCTGCGAATCACGCCTGTCCTCATCAATATACAAGATACGTTTTGTAGTGGCTAAACGTACATATAGCCACACGTACCAGCAACTCCCTCCTTCCCCCCCACTGCTGCACCTGGTCGACGCGCCGAACCCTTCAACGGCCTAACTAGCGACTTGCGACCATCCAGCTTCCTCATTGGCCGCCAACCAACACTCCACTCCGGCTCCCCGCCAATCACAAGACCTCACCAGTTATTGTTGGAGTCCCTTGCGTTTCTGCCAGCCAGAATATTGTGTGCTCGCAAGCTGTGAACTCCTAAGTGACTCACTCTGTGTGGTCAAATAGAGGTTCATAGTTAGTGCATATATTCCAGCATTCATATTTTACTTACTTTTGTATATCAATTCTCCTCCCCATTAACGTAATCTATTTTCATGTTTATATTGTTTATTATTTTTGCCAGTAAGCCAAGATTTTGCATTTATTTCAATTTGTGTTTTTATTGTTATTAAAATCCATATTTTTTATTATTGCTTTTAGTCTTTCCAACCTTACCACAGATTACCAAATCACGCAGTCATTCTTTTTTTTCTCTTTTTTTTCCTTTTCTTTTTTTTATATATTATATGTGGCCCAGCACTGACACCTGCTAGTTGGAAGACTGCCGACCACCATTTCCAACTCGTTACCGTCACAATATATTAAAGGCTTTCTGACATCCAAAAAAATGCAGTCTGCCCACCCTTCTCTTTCTTGCCTTATTTTTGTGCCTCGTCCTAGAATTCAAGTAACCCTGTGAGGCAGGACCTGCCATCCTGAATCCATGTTGGTGCTGTGTTACAAAGTTCTTTCGCTCCAGTGCTCCACTAGCTTTCTTCGCACAATCTTCTCCATCGGCTTGCATGGTATGCAGGTTAGGGACACTGGCCTGTAATTCAGTGCCTCCTGTCTATCCCCTTTCTTGTATATCGGGACAACATTAGCTGCTTTCCAAATTTCTGGCAGTTCCCCTGTGCCAGAGATTTGTTATACACTATGGAGAGTGGTAGGCACAGTTCTACTGCTCCTTCCTTAAGTATCCAGGAGAGATTCCATCTGGGCCTATAGCCTTTGTCACATCCAACTCTAGTAAACACTTTCTTACTCCCCGCTTGTAATCTCAAACTCTTCCAGTGGTTCCTGGTTAGCTATCCCCTCTCTTAACTCTGGGATTTCTCCTTGTTCTAGGGTGAAGACCTCTTAGAATTTCTTATTCAGTTCCTCACATACTTCCTTGTCGTTGTAGTGAATCCTTCTGCCCTATCCTTAATTTCATAACCTGTTCCTTTACTGTTGTTTTTCTCCTGATGTGGCTATGCAGCAATTTAGGCCGAGTCTTTGCCTTGCTTGCGATGTCGTTTTCGTATTGTCTTCCGCCTCTCTTCTCATCCTGACATATTCATTCCTGGCATTTTGGTATCTTTCTCTGCTCTCCAGTGTCCTGTTATTCCTATAGTTTCTCCATGCCCTTTTACTTTGTTGCTTAGCTAGTCTACATCTTTGATTAAACCATGGGTTTCTCATCTTCATTTCACTGTTTTCCTTTTGGGCTGGGACAAACTTGTTTGCTGCTTCCTTGCACTTTGCGTGATGTAGTCCATCATATCTTGGCCGTCTTTTCTCTGAGCTCTGTTTCCGGTGTGTGTGTGTGTGTGTGTGTGTGTGTGTGTGTGTGTGTGTGTGTGTGTGTGTGTGTGTGTGTGTTGTGTGTGTGTGTGGTGTGTGTGTGTGTGTGTGTTGTGGAAAAAAGTAGTTAGTAACAGTTGATTGACAGTTGAGAGCGGGTCGAAAGAGCAAAGCTCAACCCCGCAAATAAAACTAGGTGAATACACACAGGGGGACCGGTGGCTGACTGGACAGCACGCTGGACACGTGATCCTGTGGTCTCGGGTTCTATTTTTGGCGTAAGCGAGAAACAATGGGCAGAGTTTCTTTCACCCTGATGCCCCTGTTACCTAACAGAAAGAGGTACCTGGGAGTTAGTCAGCTGTCACGGGCTGCTGCCTAGGAGGGGGGATGTGCGGTGGTGGGTGAAAAAAAATAGTAGTTAGTAACAGTTGATTGACAGTAGAGGCGGGCGAAAGAGCAGAGCTCAACCCCCGCAAGCACAACTAGGTGAATACAATAAACACACAGTATGCAGCCCCAACATGGAGCCCGTACCTTGTCAAGCACAAGAAGAAGCTGGAAAAGTTCAGAGGTATACCACTAGACTAGTGTCTGAACTAAGACGCACAGAAACATTAGAAATAACTTCTTCAGTGTCAGAGTTGTTAATAAATGGAATGTAATAGGAAGTGATGTGGTTGAGGCTGACCCAATACACATTTTCTTATGTAGATATGATAGAGCTCGAGAAGCCAGGAATCTGTAAACCGGTATATTGATGGTTGAGAGGCGGGACCAAAGAGCCAAAGCTCAACCCTGGCAAGCACACCCAGGTGAGTACACACACACACACCCATGTTGTCAGATGGTGACTTATTTGATCAGAGCTCCGGGTGTTACTGATAGAAGCAAACACTGGACAGAGAAGGAGAGGACAGGGTGATATAAGGGCAAAGGTCCATAGTGGAGAGGCAGTAGACAGAAGCAGAGGACAGGCAGTTAGTGGACAAGGACATACGGTGAACAGAGGCAGACATTGGGCAAATCAGACAGTGGTCATAGGGAAGCATTTGACAGAAACAGTGGATATATATGCAGGCAATAGACTGGTAAAGACAATAGACAAAGGGGAGAGGTAGTGAGAGAGGCAGACAGTGGACAGAGGCAGGCAATAGACAGAAGCAGACAATTGGCAATGGCCGATAGCGATAAAAGGAAGACATTGACGAAAAGGTAAACAAACGAAGAAAAAGATAAAACAGAGGCTGACAATGGATAAAAACAGACAGTACACAGATGCAGAGAGTAGACGGAACCAAACTGTAGACAGGAGCAGGCAGAAGAAAGAGAGACAGACATTTGACAGAAGGTGAAAGCAAAGAAGCATAAAGTCGACAAATTCAAGTATTAGACACACAGACAGTCAGTAGTCAGAGGCAAACAAATCCACTCACTACATGTGTATTATAGAGTCCAGTAATCCACAATGTCATTGTGTACCGTCTCCACGCTATCGCTTCCAGTCCAAATGTTGATAACATTCTTAGACCAAGACTGAGTTCTCAACACACCAGTATACCAAGACTGCACTTCACAACGCACCAGTATACCAAGACTGCACTTCACAACATACCAGTATACCAAGACTGCACTTCACAACACACCAGTATACCAAGACTGCACTTCACAACACACCAGCATACCAATACTGCACTTCACAACACACCAGCATACCAAGACTGCACTTCACAACACACCAGTATACCAAGACTGCACTTCACAACATACCAGTATACCAAGACTGCACTTCACAACACACCAGTATACCAAGACTGCACTTCACAACACACCAGTATACCAATACTGCACTTCACAACACACCAGCATACCAAGACTGCACTTCACAACACACCAGTATACCAAGACTGCACTTCACAACACACCAGTATACCAAGACTGTACTTCACAACACACCAGTATACCAAGACTGCACTTCACAACACACCAGTATACCAAGACTGCACTTCACAACACACCAGTATACCAAGTCTGCACTTCACAACACACCAGTATACCAAGTCTGCACTTCACAACACACCAGTATACCAAGACTGTACTTCACAACACACCAGTATACCAAGTCTGCACTTCACAACATACCAGTACACCAAGTCTGCACTTCACAACACACCAGTATACCAAGACTGTACTTCACAACACACCAGTATACCAAGACTGTACTTCACAACACACCAGCATACCAAGACTGTACTTCACAACACACCAGTATACCAAGACTGCACTTCTCAACACACCAGTATACCAAGACTGCACTTCACAACACACCAGTATACCAAGACTGCACTTCACAACACACCAGTATACCAAGACTGCACTTCACAACACACCAGTATACCAAGACTGCACTTCACAACACCCTAGTACACCAAGACCGCTCTTGCAGGCCGTGCGAGGTTTCAATGCAGGTCAGTCCACCCTCACTGACGCCTAGTTAACCTTAGTATGAGGCGGGACAAATTGGAAGTGAGAATGATTGACGCTTAAAGTGGGAGTGAAAACACTATAGGTGAGTAAATGATTGAAGCTTACAGTTCAGAGCACTGAATAAGAGAGTATGGGTGTTCTTACCCTCTCGATCAACGTGGGACTCTGAACAGTGAGTAAATGAGTAAAGCGTTTTGTGGAGCAAGGAACACTCAATATAAGTGAGTGATGGTCAGTGTGCTGCAGAAAATACTCTAATGTGAATCGAGTCTGTGAAGCTTAGTGAACATTTGGCTACGGGATTGAAGCTTAGAGTCAGGCTGTGAACACTAGATGAGTATAAGTGTGTTGAGACTAGTGTGCGGCTGAGAACACAGGATAAGTCCATGAGTTTGAGTGAAGACTAATGTGGGTCTGAGAAAGTAGGATTATTATAAGTGATTGAGGATTAGTGTAGGACTGAGAGCTCTGGATAAGTGAGTATAAGTGAGGGAAGAGGGAGCTGAAGGTGGTCATGAACACTATATAATTGAATATAAATGAGGGAAGATCAGAATGGGTTGAGAACACTCGATAAGCGAGTAAAGCTCAGTGTGGGGATAAGAATACTGAACAAGTGCGTATAAGTAAGTGAAGCGTAGCATTAGATCGAGAACCCTGGATAAGTGAGTATTAGTGAGATAAATGCAACGTGGGGCCGTGAACATTGGATGAGTATAAGTGAATTAAGCTCAATGTTCGGTTGTGATCAATGGATAAATCAGTAGAAGTGAAGGAAGCTAAATACTGGGTTCTGAACACTGGCTAAGACTCCATTGTTGGGCTCTTGAACACTGAGTTAATAAAGCTCAGTGTGGAGGGTATGATCACAGGTGAAGTGAATAAGAGTACCTGAAGGTGTGGCCGTGAAGCTGAGAACTCAAGTGAGTATATGTAAGTAAAGGTGAGTGTGGGGCATAGAACACTGGAGAAGTGTGAGAAGTTCAGTGTGTTGCTGTGAACACTGGGTGAGTGTCAGAATTCTTCTTGATGAGCGATGAGACCATCAATGAGTCATGGTCTCTCTCTGTGAGGCTGTGAGTGACGGATATGTGAGTATAGATGACTGAAGGTCAATGTGGGACAAGAGGAGCCTGGTTCCGGATTGTAAACCATTGCAAAGACCAACAATCCTAAATCGCTTTAATTGGATCATATTGTTCACACCGAAGGTATTCTGGAGGTTCTCGCTGCCTGGTCTTATCCACAAGCTCTTAAATCCTCCTTACCTTGAGGTGCTTCCGGGCTTAGCGTCCCCGCGGCCCGGTCGTCGACCAGGCCTCCTGGTTGCCGGACTGATCAACCAGGCTGTTGGACGCGGCTACTCGCAACCTGACGTATGTGTCACAGCCTGGTTGATCAGGTATCCTTTGGAGGTGCTTATCCAGTTCTCTCTTGAACACTGTGAGGTGTTTGCCAGTTATGTCTCTTATGTGTAGTGGAAGCGTGTTGAACAGTCTCGGGCCTCTGATGTTCATAGAGTTCTCTCTCAGAGTACCTGTTGCGGTTGATATGTGCGGATACCTATCCTCTGGTTGATACTTGGAAGCTGAAGCTTTTAAATCTTAGGAATTTAAATAAACCTATTCTTAGCCTTTAGGAAAAACTAATACACAGAATTCATTCCTAAAAGTATTATAAATTGAAGTTTACCTATATATTTTACATTAATAATATAAATTTGTGGAAAAAATACCAGTAGACTGAATGAAAAAACTATTAATATTGAAACATTTTATAGCAGGCCAAAGTTAGGGAAGTTGTTGTCCTGTGATGGTATAGTGGTTGTTACGGTATTTATAATACTAATAATGCATTGTGTCAGGGAACAGGAAGCCAGAGTCTATTCATACACGTTAGGCTTATATCTAAGTCCCCGTCCCAAAAGGTCGAATTACTGACCCCGTCCAAGCCTGCAACTCCACAACTAGTTGACTAACTCCTGATACCTACTTACGGCTAGGTGAACAGATGCATTAGGTAAGATGAAATATGCCCAACCCTTTCTATTTCACCCGGTATTGATTGTGCGTCAAGACCGAACCCAGTTATACTACCGAAGCCCTTTTTTTTTACCGGTATACCAGTTATCGCTTCACGGTTCACCACCGCTGACCATTTCTCAATGTCAAGATATCCACAGATATCTGTGAACCGGTTTTTGGTGTTACAACCAGCCAACGGATCTTTTATGAACCAATTCGGATTTTTACGACTATATAAGGCGGAGACAGGGGGGAAAGGGGAGGAGGGAATTTGTGAAGCAGTTATGGATTTTCAACCAACTAAGAACTAATTAGGGGTGTTATAACTAGCTAAGAGAAGGGGGGGGGAGATGTCGGTAATGCTTAAGGGGTTCATTTCTCGACGAGGTTGTCAGGGTTATGCCCCAGTGACATGATGTAACCAAATTAAAAACTAACACTCACCTGGTTACATATGGAATGGAACTGAGCATCATTGACCTCTAGACGCGTTTAATTAAAACTTGTCTCCAAATCTGAACGTTTAACCACAATGGGCGTCGATGATCATAACTAATTCAAGCGTGAGGCCGTTACTCTCCCTTATTCTGATTGCAATCGAAAATGATGATTATATTACCACCATCCAGGTCTGGCTGCCATCCGGATATACCACATACAATACCGCAGGATATATAAGGGATCAAGGCTGCAGATTGCTCCAAGCGTAAATCTTATCCAGCATCGGAGGCTCGGATTCCTTTGACATAAGTTTTACGTCTTCAGCTCTCATATTAACATTCTGAAAGATATCGGAGCGCTCTTTAATATTCGGTGACTGTGCTACACAGCCTTGCGGGGGTTGGCTCTTCTTTCTTGTGGTAATGTCTTACTTATTCCGGGGAAGAGAAGGCCGGGAAGGGTCTCACGCGTGTTCTTACAGTCCTGCTTGATTTACAGCCTGTAAGACCGCGAGCTGCAGCTGCACGCTAGACCTGCTTCATTCACAGCCTGCAAGACCACGAGCTGCAGCTGCACGCCAGACCTGCTTCATTCACAGCCTGTAAGACCGCGAGCTGCAGCTGCACGCCAGACCTGCTTCATTCACAGCCTGCAAGACCGCGAGCAGCAGCTGCACGCCAGACCTGCTTCATTCACAGCCTGCAAGACCGCGAGCTGCAGCTGCACGTCAGACCTGCTTCATTCACAGCCTGCAAGACCGCGAGCAGCAGCTGCACGCCAGACCTGCTTCATTCACAGCCTGCAAGACCGCGAGCTGCAGCTGCACGCCAGACCTGCTTCATTCACAGCCTGCAAGACCGCGAGCTGCAGCTGCACGTCAGACCTGATTCATTCACAGCCTGCAAGAACGCGAGCTGCAGCTGCACGTCAGACCTGCTTCATTCACAGCCTGCAAGACCGCGAGCTGCAGCTGCACGTCAGACCTGCTTCATTCACAGCCTGCAAGACCGCGAGCTGCAGCTGCACGTCAGACCTGCTTCATTCACAGCCTGCAAGACCGCGAGCTGCAGCTGCACGTCAGACCTGCTTCATTCACAGCCTGTAAGACCGCGAGCTGCAGCTGCACGTCTCATTATACTCAGGTTTCTCGACAAAAGAGATACTTGAAGACAACTTTTATGAAACTTGCAGTCATCATGGCGGCGTCAACACGCCGCTGTCAACGTAGCGGCATCAACATGGCATCGTCAACATGGCGGCGTCAACATGGCGGCGTCAACATGGCGGCGTCAACATGACGGCGTCAACACTGCGGGGTCAACTTGGCGGCGTCAACGTAGCGGTATCAAGATAGCGGCGTCAACGAAGCGGTATCAACATGGTGGCGTCAACATGGCGGCGTCAACACTGCGGCGTCAACATGGCAGCGTCAACATTGCGACGTCAACATGGCGGCGTCAACATGGCGTCGTCAACATGGCAGCGTCAACATGGCAAAGTCAACATTGCGGCGTCAACATGGCTGCGTCAACACTGCGGCGTCAACCTGGCGGCGTCAACATGACGGTGTCAACATGGCAGCGTCAACATGGCGGCGTCAACATAGCGGCGTCAACATGGCGGTGTCAACATGGCGGTGTCAACATAGCAGCGTCAACATGGCGGCGTCAACATGGCGGCGTCAACATGGCGGCGTCAACATTGCGGCGTCAACACTGCGGCGTCAACATGGCAGCGTCAACATGGCGGCGTCAACATGGCAGCGTCAACATGGCGGGGTCAACATGGCGGCGTCAACATTACGGCGTCAACACTGCGGCGTCAACATGGCGGCGTCAACATGGCGGCGTCAACATGGCAGCGTCAACATGGCGGCGTCAACATGGCGACGTCAACATTGCGGCGTCAACATGGCGACGTCAACACTGCGGCGTCAACCTGGCGGCGTCAACATTGCGGCGTCAACACAGCAGCGTCAACATGGCGGCGTCAACATGGCGGTGTCAACATTGCGGCGTCAGCATGGCGGTGTCAACATGGCGGCGTCAACATGGAAGCGTCAACATGGCGGCATCGACATGGCAGCATCAACATGGCGGCGTCAACATGGCGGCGTCAACATGGCGTCGTCAACATGACGGCGTTAACATAACGGCGTCAACATGGCGGCGTCAACATGGCGGCGTCAACATGGCGGCGTCAACATGGCAGCGTCAACATGGCGGCGTCAACATTGCGGCGTCAACATGGCGGCGTCAACATGGCGGCGTCAACATGGCAGCGTCAACATGGCGTCGTCAACATGGCGGCGTTAACATGGCGGCGTCAACATGGCGGTGTCAACATGGCGGCGTCAACATGGCGGTGTCAACATGGCGGCGTTAACATAACGGCGTCAACATGGCGGCGTCAACATGGCGGCGTCAACATGGCGGCATCAACATGGCGTCGTCAACATGGCGGCGTTAACATGGCGGCGTCAACATGGCGGTGTCAACATGGCGGCGTCAACATGGCGGCGTCAACATGGCGGTGTCAACATGGAGGCGTCAACATGACGGCGTCAACATGGCAATGTCAACATGGCTGCGTCAACATGACGGCGTCAACACGGTGGCGTCAGTAGTGGAAAGTACGCCTAGAGTGCAACATTTGCTTTTTTCAGAGTTGCACTCTAGGCGTAGTCATTTTTCGTTACCTCGGCAAAATTCCTCTCCCGTTCAGGGTTCGTTTTCAGAGTTGCACTCTAGGCATTGTCATTTTTCGTTACCTTGGCGAAATTCCTCTCCAGTCTGGGTTTGTTTTCAGAGTTGCACTCTAGGCGTAGCCATTTTTCGTTACCTCGGCGAAATTCCTCTCCCGTTCAGGGTTCGTTTTCAGAGTTGCACTCTAGGCGTAGTCATTTTTCGTTACCTCGGCGAAATTCCTCTCCAGTCTGGGTTCATTTTCAGAGTTGCACTCTAGGCGTTGTCATTTTTCGTTACCTCGGCGACCCATGCACAGCCATTGCTAATGGTCAATGACGTCACCAGCTAGCCGCCCCGCGTTCCTGCACAGGCACGATCAAGGGGATTAAATAGCCGGTCTATGAGTCGTGTGTTTTGCGTTACAACAGTGGTCCTAAAACCATCAACCCTAGTCTGTTTTATATTTCCTATTGACTTCCAACTATCTGTGAGTTTTTATGTGTGCTGACTTACGTCAGTACATTGGAATAAATGAAATTGGTATAAGGAATTGAGCTCGGAAAATTTCTAAGAATTTTCTCTATTCTTTAACCTTTATTCCTGTCGTGATATTCAACTAGGTCCCTGAGGAAGGACTTGCTTAGCTAACACACCAGTGTAGTAAGCAGCTCATTCCTCACTTTGGGACCCTGTACGAACAATTGATTAGGCGCGAGCAAACGCCGAGACCCCAATGAAATTGAAATCCCCTCCACTTGGGTCGTCGACCATCGCTAATCGCCGAAGCGAATCTAACGAGTAGGTCCTGGGCTCTCACATCAATAATTTATTGTTGTGTAGTGCCGTATATTTGATCCAAAGCTCAGAAATAAGTCTCCAATAGTCGAGTGTGAAGAACATTTGCATAACAATAATAATGTGTGGGGGTGTAACGAAAAGACAGTGTTAACATAACAACTTAGTTTATTCAATAAAGTACTAACTACTACAACAAACAAAAAGAATGTCAATGACGTTACTCGAAATCCTTCCTGTGACACTATCGATGACAGCTAGACACCAGCCCCTCGGACTGCATAATGAACTAACTCGAACATAAGCGTGCCCACAGAGGAATCAACAAGCAAGCAAGAACTAACAGATCTATAATCACAATTACAACAAATGACACAGTGAGTTCTGAAACACGTCTCCAGTAACCTCCTAACTGTTCTACGCCTCAGTGCAGTCTACACCTGCAATAGCGGTTGCAATGCAATCAAATCAGTAGCCTTTCAATGACATCAATAACTAATGGGTTCACTGGCAACTCCAGCACCCTTCCTCAAATTAATCTTTACGTTAACACTTCGTCCCACGGACGATCAACATTCAATACAATTGATTTACGTTAATAACACAATAACATTTACGTTAATTTAATAACCTTCTCTTACAACTGTCACTAGTAACGCGGAAATTACACAACACTCTACCCGTCGAGCATTCAGTGAGAAAATCCCATTAATCCCTGTACTACAAGACAGCTGATTAATCTCTTTACTAGTTACGTTAATTTACGTTAATCGGTTACTAATCACTCAGCGATGGTAAACTCTGATTTACAATGTCCAAAGTGCTAAGAGAACGGTAATCACTCGTGATTACCTTTAGAGTAATTAATTACTATCCTCAAGATCAATAATTAAACAGTTAAATACGCAACCTTTCACACTGGCTCAGCAATTTACATTAAGGTATGAATTCCATCTGAGCCTTCCATACTCAGACCAATTCAGGTGGCTAATAACAGTAATTAGGCACCACGTTTACGTTATTCTAAAATGACGTTACTCTTCCCACGAGTCAATCAAGTGCCGGTACTTCCGGACATAAATAACGACGTTACGTTAATGGAACAATGTAGCCTTCGTGTGAGTCGATCAACGAGTATCGAGATTAATTACTTTGACTTCCTGAAACACGTCAATTACCCGGCCCACTGACCGTTAATTACGACAGACAATACTCTAATTCTTATCTGGCTGGTGGCTAGGCTCCTTGAGACTACCGTAGCTGCTTGCAGGAAAGTAAATTAACCCAAACGTATTCTACGTTACTCATATTGTAAAAGAACAAATTCTCTTAAAGCAATGGGCGTTCCCTCGGTTACGTTATATTAATTGCCTCGCAATCACCTCACTGAATACTGGACTTCGATGTCCTACCAGATAATCAGGAGAATATATGTATATCCAAGTACTCGTCTACAGCCGAGTTCACCCACGACAATGACAATCACACTAACAAATCACAGTGATTTACGTTACAATCCGGTTGCAATGACAATACTGCAGAACCTAGTAAAATAACATACAGGACATGAACCCTCTAGAACACTGCCCCCACAATGGCTTTACTGAACTGCAGTCACCCACGGTGATTGCTCAACTCTAGCAACAATCACTAACAATGACAACCCCTTTGCAACAACACACATGGCAAGTACTCTAATTTCCAAGTATTAGAATACTGCTCAACATTTACTTACTTATTTACTGTTGCAAATGACCCCAGTGCTCTCAATAACCCCTAGAACATAGGTCCCAAATTTGCAATAACCACACAGTAAATAACACAATAACACTGGGCACCGTGACACTACGATATATATATATATATATATAATTACTGCTGACACATGTAGCCTACAGCTATCAAACGTTATTGGGAACACTAAGGAGATCTCGCACTCCTTAAATCACATAGGTGAGTGATTTATCGATCACGCATGCCGAATAAACACTCCCGAGTTTTACGTTATTCGACAGAGAGAGGGTTGTCACTCCCGACAGCCTCGTCACTCACCAAATTCTACCAAAATTACGTTAATACTGCAACCACAATATGTATATATAATCACACTTGTCACGGCCCTGGGAACAATACAAGAAATTAAAACCACACTGTGGCCCACTCCACAATAATCATTGCCAGGAATCACTGACGTTACCACATACCTGAGCGCTCAGTGTTGAAATTCCACACCTGCAAGACTACACATGAAATGATATCACTCCGTCCCACGGACGATCAAGAATGAATAATTACCACAATGGAATAATATAATATTACATGGACATCCTCTCAGTCCTTGGCTAATCTATGTATATACTCTGTTCCCGTGTGTACCCACACACACACACACACTGTACGTCTGTGCTCACAAGACGTAAGTCCCTCAGGACTGACAAGGGGTGATTATCTCCTCGTCCACACTCCACTTCACCCACAGGTGCTGCGTGACAATGCGACGGAACACTTGACCTCGAATTCAAGCTTTAGAGACTACTAATCACCAGAAATACACACATAGGTACTTACATTCATACTGCGGCTTACACACACCATTCCCATACATCAGGCACCCCGCTATGGGTGGCTGGCTCAGTGGTGGTAGCTGGCTGGTTGGTACCTCAGCGGTATCGTTCGTACAATGGCGCGCACCGAACCCTCCCACAACACGGCTTGTTTCGTACCCTCGACCCACCGGTAAGTGAAGCGTTTCGTACACAGGTGACGCGCACAATGATTTC
>WNGS01164690.1:128398-146264 GCA_020271785.1 Procambarus virginalis | reverse complement strand
TTTTCTGTTGGGGAGTTCTATCCACTAGTTTGGCTTTTGGTAGCAATTTTAACCAGAATATGGGTTTGTTTTGGGGCGCTTACCTTTCTGGGTGCCTGTCCCGGTCGATGGCAGACATAGAATGCTTCCAATCACACGGGGGCTTCTATAGGCCATTGCTCCCCTTGCCTCTCTGAGGGGGCCCGGTTCTGGCCGTGGTCTCCGGTAGGCCTAAGAACTCCATACACATGACTGATGCCAAAGTCTGATATTAGCATATCAGCCTGGGATAGCTCCGGGGAGCCGACGGGGCTCCCCCCAGAAAAGCTGGCCACTGTAATAGGTGAAAACTAGCTGCGCAGTACCCTGCGCCCCTACCAGTGCAAAAACTTCCATTTACCCACAAGGTAAACAAGGGAGGAAACTCTCAACACACTTGGGGCGGTCAATCACCGAGACCAACAGAGGTAGACCCCAAGGTGACTTGTGGAAGATAACCCCAAGCCCCAAGGGCAGTACTTACAGGGGCACTCAGAGAAGGGAACCCTAAGCACATGCAGCTTGAGTACCTGTGAATATTACTCCCAGTTCGCACGCCACCATAAGAGCAGTACTGGACACAAGGCACAGCATAACACGAGAGAATCTGGAGCTGGAGCCACACGACCGAGCCACAATCACATCAGCCGAGAACTGACAGGTAGATAGCCAGCACGATTATCTTGAGGTTATCTTGAGATGATTTCGGGGCTTTTAGTGTCCCCGCGGCCCAGTCCTCGACCAGGCCTCCACCCCCAGGAAGCAGCCCGTGACAGCTGTCTAACACCCAGGTACCTATTTTACTGCTAGGTAACAGGGGCATAGGGTGAAAGAAACTTTGCCCATTGTTTCTCGCCGGCGCCTGGGTTCGAGCCCAGGACCACAGGATCACAAGTCCAGTGTGCTGTCCGCTCGGCCGACCGGCTCCCCTTTCCCCCTCCCATAGAGGGGGAAGCTGCGCGGAAAAGTGGCGCAGCAAGTGTGACATCATGCTTGTTTTTCAATTGGGGATTTCTGTTTATTTGTTAGTTTTCTGTAGTTGTTTTAACCAGATTAGGGGTTTGTTTTGAGGCGCCTACTTTTCTGGGTGCCCAGCCCGGTTGATGGCAGACATAGAATGCTCCACACACAATAAATAAAGTATGTAAAATAAAATAAAAAATAAAATAAAGTACAATAAAGTTAACTTGGGAATAAAGTATGCAATGCGTTATAATCTGGAAGAAAATAAGGAGGTTGAAGCAGTTGAAAAACCAGACTTCAGGAGAGGACATTATGGCGACCTTAGAATTTTTTTAGTGAGTATAATTGGACAGACTTCTTGCCAGGCAAGGAAGTAAATGAGATGTATGTCAAGTTTTGTGAAATATATGATAAAGGCACAAAAAATTTATACCAAAACAGAGATGCAGAACTAGGAAACAGGACTGGTTCAACAGAAATTGCAAGAGGGCTAGAGACCAAAAGACACAAAAATGGAATCAATACAGGAAGAGGCCAAACCCCCAAACATACCAGCGATACAAAGATGCGAGAAACAACTACACGGCAGTGAGGAGAGAGGCAGAAAGAAATTTTGAAAAAGGGATTGTAGACAAATGTAAAACATAACCAGGTCTATTCTATAAATTCATAAACAACAAATTGCAGGTAAAGGATAATATTCAGAGGTTGAAAATGGGAAAAAAAATCACGGAAAATGAAAAGAAAATGTGTGAAACATTAAACGAAAAGTTCCAAAGTGTGTTTGTACAAAATGAAATCTTCAGGGAACCAGACACAATAAGAATTCCAGAGAACAACATAAAGCACATAGAGGTGTCTATAGACGAAGTGGAAAAAATGCTCAAGGAGCTACGTAAGAACAAAGCAGTTGGTCCAGATGGAGTTCCACCATGAGTTCTGAGAGAATGTGCACCTGAACTCAGCATTCCACTTCAACTGATTTTTCAGGCATCCCTGTTTACAGGAGTTGTAGCTGATGTGTGGAAAAAGTCTAACATAGTTTCAACCTAGAAAAGTGGCAGCAGGGAAGACCCCTTTAATTATAGACCTGTATCATTGACATGTGTAATAGTCAAAATATTGGAAAAAATAATTAAAACTAAATGGGTAGAACACCTGGAGAAAAATTATATAATATCAGACAGACAGTATGGTTTTCGATCTGGAAAATCCTGTGTAACAAACTTACTCAGTTTCTATGATCGAGCCACAGAGATTTTACAGGAAAGAAATGGTTGGGTTGACTGCATCTATCTGGACCTAAAAAAATGCTTTCGACAGGGTTCCACATAAGAGGTTGTTCTGGAAACTGGAACATATTGGAGGGGTGACAGGTTAGCTTCTAACATGGATGAAAAATTCCTGACAGAAAAATGAGGGCGTAATCAGAGGCAAGGTATCGGACTGGAGAAATGTCACGAGTGGAGTACCACAGGGTTCAGTTCTTGCACCGGTAATGTTCATTTTCTACATAAATAATCTACCAGTCGGAATACAGAATTACATGAACATGTTTGTTGATGATGCTAAGATAATAGGGACGATAGGAAACCTAGATGATTGTCATGCTCTTCAAGAAGACCTGGACAAAATAAGTATATGGACCAACACTTGGCAAATGGATGTTAATGTGAATAAATGCCATGTTATGGAATGTGGAATAGAACATAGACCCCACACAACCTATAAATTATGTGAGAAATCTTTAAAAATTCTGACAAAAGAAAGGGATCTAGGAGTGGTTCTAGATAGAAAACTGTTACCTGAGAACCACATTAAGAACATTGTGCGAGGAGCCTATGCTAAACTTTCAAACTTCCGAATTGCTTTTAAATACATGGATGTTGAAATACTAAAGAAATTGTTCACGACTTTTGTTAGACCAAAGCTGGAATATGCAGCTGTTGTATGGTGCCCATATCTTAAGAAGCACATCAACAAACTGGAAAAGGTGCAACGACATGCCACTAAGTGGCTCCCAAAACTGAAGGACACGAGCTACGAGGAGAGGTTAGAAGCATTAATCGTGGAAAAACTAGTAGAAGAAAAAGAGGCGATATGATCACTACATACAAAATAGCAACAGGAATTGATAAAATTGATAGGGAAGAATTCCTGAGACCCGGAACTTCAAGAACAAGAGGTCATAGATTTAAACTAACGAAACAAAGCTGCTGGAGAAATATAAGAAAAATTCACTTTTGTAAACAGTGGTAGATGGTTGGAACAAGTTAGGTGAGAAGGTGGTGGAGGCCAAAACCGTCAGTAATTTCAAAGTGTTATACAAAGAGTGCTGGGGAGACGGGACACCACGAGCACAGCTCTCATCCTGTAATTACACTTAGGTAATTACACATCTGCATTTCTATAGGCCATTGCTACTCGTGCTTCTCTGAGGGAGGCCAGGTTCTTGCTCGTGGTCCTTGGTAGGCCTAAAACTCCATTCACACTGACTGATGCCAATGTCTAATAATATACATATCAGCCTGGATAGCTCTGGGGAACCAAAGGGGCTCCCCCCCCACCCCCAGAAAGGGATGAAAAACTCCTGCACAGAAGGCACAAAAGGCCCAAGAAGAGGCAAAGAGCCGAAGTGCTGCAAGCGGGCTCCCCACAAAGACTCGGGAACCCGCAACAGGGGCCTCTAGGGCAGAGCCGTCCTCCATGCCCACTACCCCTGCAGAAAAGGTAGAGTACAGGGAAACGGCAGAAAAAAAGGGGGTCTGCTGGTAGGGCCTAGAAGCCGCGGCAGGAGGAACAGGCTCAAATGCCTCCATCACCAACCCGAATGGGGAAACACCTGAAGCCGCCAGAGTCAAGGAGGAGGGGGAGGAGAGGGCAGAGCGAACAACAGGGAAAGGACTGGGAAGCGCAGATGGAACCAGAGTCGAAGCACAAACACAAGCACAAACACATGCATGCAGATGGAACCAGAGTCGAAGCACAAACACTCCCAAGTCTGGATTTCTTGCAACGCTGAAGCTGCCTGTACCCGAATGTCAGTGTTAAGAGTGTGAGAAATTAGAGCACGAGCAGAGAACATGTCTCGCAAGATTCTGGGTCAAAGGTGTCGTTGACCCAACAAGCAGCATGATAAAGGCATAAAAGGTGACTGTCACCCTGAGACAAGGGCACAGAACAACCCTCAAACTTGCACAAGGTGAGGTGGAACTCAGAAGAAGCATCCACTGGTCAGCTGAGCCCCGATGGGGATTTCCAGGGCCCCCAGGCTGACCTGCTATGGGAAACCAAGGCAAGGCGCTGCCAAACCAGTTAAACCCAAAACTATCAAGGGGAAAATTGCTAAAAACTGAACCCCTGTGACATGTACAATCACGAGGGCTTAGTGAAGGGCCACCCAAATACCCTAACGTGGACGAATTGCCAAACAAGGAAGACCGCCCCTCCAAGGATGGAAAACAAAAATATAAGAAAAACCCTGCAAGAGTACAGCATCACCAAAGGAACAGAACACAGCCACTATGTAGGTAGGCAAGCTGGGCAGTATCTTGCGCCCAACCAGCAAACAACACACTTCCTACCCAAGGCCAAACAAAGGCCACGAAAACCAAAGCTGGCCCAAGGGTGGGGCAAAAACTGAGCAGCAAGAACTCCTACGGAAGTGGAATCCAGAAAGCTCAATGGAAGATAACCCCTAGAAATCATGGGTAGTACTTACAGAGCGAATAGGAAAGGGAGCCTTAACCCTTAAACTGCTCAACACATCATATGACGTTGAGTAGCTTATGCAAAAGTACGTATCACGTCATGTAACATGTCAAAAGAAGAGAGAACGGCAACAGAGAACAATGAAAGGGCAAAGAAGAATACAGTACACTAAAGATTAGGATCAGGATCAGTGAAATCAGGGTTAGGGGGCATGGGTAAATTTAGCAATGACGATGGAGTTAAGGAAGTGGGAGAACGGACCAGAGGCGGGCGAACAGGGTCCAGAGCTGGGAATCAGGGGGAGGGGAGCAGAAATGGGAGCGCACCTCAGCAAGGGCAGCAACCGAGAGAGAATCTAGAGCTAAAGGAACTTCCAAAGCTGGGACTGGGGGCTCGACCTCCGAAATGGGAGAGAATGAACTGGTAGTCGGAGTCAGAGGGTGGGGAAGAAAGTGATGCCTTCTTACCTGCCGGGAGGAAGGAGGAGAGGAGCCAGGCTTACATTTCTGACTTAAGGAGACAGGCATGCCAGCAGCAACATGCTGGGCGATAGTCTCCATAGTCTCAACAGGAGAATGAGAACGGGAGCGACCAACATGAAGATTGCTGGGAGAATGATGGACAACAGCCTGGACAGACAGGCGGTGTGGAGGGCCAAGAGACAGGTGAAAAGGCCAGGTAGAAGGATCGGGGGAGACAGGGAGAAGACACTGAGACATGGCAGACTGGGAAGGAAGGAAGGAAGGAAGGAAGGAAGGAAGGAAGGAAGAAGGAGGAAGGAAGGAAGGAAGGAAGGAAGGAAGGAAGGAAGGAGGGAGGGAAAACACCAGACAGAGAACCAGGACGACGACCCCTTGGTTCAGAACGTAAGAGTGCAGGTGAGGTAGTGGTGGGTGTGTCCGGGTCAAGGCCTGGAAACGGTTGTGAGACTGAGAAAGGAGGGAAGGGCGAGGAAATGTTGAACACAGAACACGAGCATAAGATACGGTAGCGGAAGAGGAGTTACGGCTGACTTGGTGCCTCGCCTCAGGAAAAGATGAATGGTCAAATTCAAATTGCTTCAAATTGAGGATGGCTTCAACAAATTTGCAGTGTACACACCGTGGGAGAAGGTAGGATGGGCGTCACCACAACTGAGGCAGCGAGCCTGGGAAGAAGAGCACTGCCTTAGAGTGACCTGAATCCCCACACATGGGGCATAGAGACCCTGCACTTGTGCATTGGAAGGCACCATGCCCAATTTCAAGGACTTATTGCAAAACCTAGGAGAGGGAATGTACTCCTGAATGGAGCATCTGGCACCAGCAATAATTACAGAAGATGGGAGGATTCTACCATCGAAAGTGATCTTCACAACGTGAAGAGGCTGACGACGACGACGACGAGGGGGTCGGGTGAACGTATCAACCAGGAGGACAGAATGGCCTTGGGCTTCAAGGATATGTTTAATATCCTCGTGGCAGTCTTTCAGGTCCCTAACACCAGTCGCAACATGGTGTGGGAGGATAACAGTGCCAATACTGCCATTTTACCAGGCATTTTTTGAGTGATGCTGGGGTCTCCCCATGCTGGACAATGTGGCTAAGTGGGCAGCTGCGTCCAGAGGAGGAGCAACAGCGACACGTGCACCAGTACGGGTGGGGCTAAAAGTAACAGAGGCATCCGCCGAATCAATGAGGTGTTTATAGAGGATGAAATCTTCAGGAAGTGTAGAATCCAGATGAAAATAAAAATATTTAGTCCATGTAGCAGTACCAAACAAGGCGTGGTCCGTATTAGCACAGAAAGGAATTGTGAGGGAGAGTCTGTGGGAGGGGGGGGGGGGGAAGGAGGTCGGTGCTGAGAACCTCCAATGAGAGGGGGAGGGGAAAGGCGCAGTAGTCACAATGAGAGGGGGAGCCGCGTCAGGGAACGAGGTGGTCATCGCTGGGGGCTTGGGGATCGACCCTACCACAGAGGAGGGGATGGGAGCAGAGGGGAGTAGTGAAGAGTGTCAAAGGATTAGCTTGGTCTGGGCCCAATGTAGCGGGGGCTACAGAGCCCGGTCTTCCATCACAGTCCGACTTGGGGGCCTGGTCGCCCACCCCACGAGCCTCAGTAAGAGAAGTTGGTTCAGTTTCCTTATATCATTCATGCTAAAGTCTGGGGCCTGGAACCAAGGGATACCACGGTAGCCAGGGATGCCAAGCGCTGGCCAGTGCAGGAAGAGGGCGAGCTGTCCCCAGCGGTGCTCCCCCTTCTTAATAGGGGAGTCCTATTGCTTCGTCCATTCTCCACACTGGTGCAAAGATCCCATTCTCCCGTTTGCCCAGCCTGGACACCCAACCATCCACTTAGGGCAGCTCTACACGGGCGACTCCTCCAGTGGGTGGTCCATTGACTCGCAAAACCCCTATGTTTGTGTTCATTCACACGTACAACTCCCAAAAGAGGGGCCGGAGGCAACCCTCACCAGGGAGGTGTACGTGAGCCCCTCACCAGGGAGGTGTACGTGAGCCCCTCACCACGACGAGGAAACACTATGGAGGAGGCAACCCAAGGCCAGGCTTGACTTACGAGAGTTTGGTCCACCAGGCTGTTGCTTGGCCCACATATCCATCACAGCCCTGTTGGTCCGGCACTTTTTGAAGAAAACTATCTAGCTTTCTCTTGAAGATTTCCACAGTTGTTCTGGCAATATTTCTTATACTCGCTCACCCTAGTGGTGTGGCCACCAGTCTCACCGTGACCTGGTGGTGTGGTCACCAGTCTCACCGTGACCTGGTGGTGTGGTCACCAGTCTCACCGTGACCTGGTGGTGTGGTCACCAGTCTCACCGTGACCTAGTGGTGTGGTCACCAGTCTCACCATGACCTGGTGGTGTGGTCACCAGTCTCACCGTGACCTGGTGGTGTGGTCACTGTGGTGTCTGTGTATAGCTGAGATAGTCTTGGTAGTAAGGTTGATGTAAAGTCATTCCTGGTTACTGACTTAATAATAATAAACGATTACATGACTATGGCTCCCAAGCTTGGCAGGCGTCCTGTGCGCTCTTGTTTACCTCCTCTAGTCTAGTGGCGTCCAGCCGCCGCACATAGAAAACGGATGGTACCATTTTCTGTGAACATGACATCCCTCCTTTTCTTTAAAAAGAATGAATACAGGATGTCTACCATGCTTGTAGCACAAAGCAAAGTTATTGACACAAAGTAAGTTATTAACATATCAAGAGATATTGCATATATTTAACATTAATTAAGCACACAAAGAATTTAAACAATCTTACCACAAAGGATTTCAATGTTAAAAATACATATGCAATGTTAAACAAACNGGGGGGTGAGAGGGGTGACTAACATGGTCCTCACCCCCACAGCAACACGGGGGGGGGTGAGAGGGGTGACTAACATGGTCCTCCCCCACAGCAACACGGGGGGGAGGGTGAGAGGGGTGACTAACATGGTCCTCCCCCACAGCAACACGGGGGGGGGGGAGAGGGGTGACTAACATGGTCCTCCCCCACAGCAACACGGGGGGGGGTGAGAGGGGTGACTAACATGGTCCTCACCCCACAGCAACACGGGGGGGGGGTGAGAGGGGTGACTAACATGGTCCTCACCCCCACAGCAACACGGGGGGGGGGTGAGAGGGGTGACTAACATGGTCCTCCCCCCACAGCAACACGGGGGGGGGGGTGAGAGGGGTGACTAACATGGTCCTCCCCCCACAGCAACACGGGGGGGGGGGTGAGAGGGGTGACTAACATGGTCCTCCCCCACAGCAACACGGGGGGGGGTGAGAGGGGTGACTAACATGGTCCTCACCCCACAGCAACACGGGGGGGGGTGAGAGGGGTGACTAACATGGTCCTCACCCCCACAGCAACACGGGGGGGGTGGTGAGAGGGGTGACTAACATGGTCCTCACCCCACAGCAACACGGGGGGGGTGGGAGAGGGGTGACTAACATGGTCCTCACCCCCACAGCAACACGGGGGGGGGTGAGAGGGGTGACTAACATGGTCCTCACCCCACAGCAACACGGGGGGGGGTGAGAGGGGTGACTAACATGGTCCTCCCCCACAGCAACACGGGGGAGGGGTGAGAGGGGTGACTAACATGGTCCTCCCCCACAGCAACACGGGGGGGGGTGAGAGGGGTGACTAACATGGTCCTCCCCCCCACAGCAACACGGGGGGGGGTGAGAGGGTGACTAACATGGTCCTCACCCCACAGCAACACGGGGGGGGTGAGAGGGGTGACTAACATGGTCCTCCCCCCACAGCAACACGGGGGGGGGGGTGAGAGGGGTGACTAACATGGTCCTCACCCCACAGCAAACACGGGGGGGGTGAGAGGGGTGACTAACATGGTCCTCACCCCCACAGCAACACGGGGGGGGGGTGAGAGGGGTGACTAACATGGTCCTCCCCACAGCAACACGGGGGGGGTGAGAGGGGTGACTAACATGGTCCTCCCCCACAGCAACACGGGGGGGGGGTGAGAGGGGTGACTAACATGGTCCTCCCCCCACAGCAACACGGGGGGGGGGGTGAGAGGGGTGACTAACACTGGTCCTCCCCACAGCAACACGGGGGGGGGGTGAGAGGGGTGACTAACACGGTCCTCACCCACAGCAACACGGGGGGGTGAGAGGGGTGACTAACATGGTCCTCACCCCACAGCAACACGGGGGGGGGGTGAGAGGGGTGACTAACATGGTCCTCACCCCACAGCAACACGGGGGAGGGTGAGAGGGGTGACTAACATGGTCCTCCCCCACAGCAACACGGGGGAGGGTGAGAGGGGTGACTAACATGGTCCTCACCCCCACAGCAACACGGGGGGGTGAGAGGGGTGACTAACATGGTCCTCCCCCACAGCAACACGGGGGGGGTGAGAGGGGTGACTAACATGGTCCTCGCCCCACAGCAACACGGGGGGGGGTGAGAGGGGTGACTAACATGGTCCTCCCCCACAGCAACACGGGGGGGGTGAGAGGGGTGACTAACATGGTCCTCCCCCCACAGCAACACGGGGGGGGGAGGGTGAGAGGGGTGACTAACATGGTCCTCCCCCACAGCAACACGGGGGGGGGTGAGAGGGGTGACTAACATGGTCCTCACCCCCACAGCAACACGGGGGGGGTGAGAGGGGTGACTAACATGGTCCTCACCCCACAGCAACACGGGGGAGGGTGAGAGGGGTGACTAACATGGTCCTCACCCCACAGCAACACGGGGGGGGGGTGAGAGGGGTGACTAACATGGTCCTCACCCCACAGCAACACGGGGGGGGTGAGAGGGGTGACTAACATGGTCCTCACCCCACAGCAACACGGGGGGGGGGGTGAGAGGGGTGACTAACATGGTCCTCACCCCACAGCAACACGGGGGGGGGTGAGAGGGGTGACTAACATGGTCCTCACCCCACAGCAACACGGGGGGGGGGGTGAGAGGGGTGACTAACATGGTCCTCACCCCACAGCAACACGGGGGGGGGGTGAGAGGGGTGACTAACATGGTCCTCACCCCACAGCAACACGGGGGAGGGTGAGAGGGGTGACTAACATGGTCCTCACCCCACAGCAACACGGGGGGGGGTGAGAGGGGTGACTAACATGGTCCTCACCCCACAGCAACACGGGGGGGGGTGAGAGGGGTGACTAACATGGTCCTCACCCCACAGCAACACGGGGGGGGGGTGAGAGGGGTGACTAACATGGTCCTCCCCCCACAGCAACACGGGGGGGGGGGGGTGAGAGGGGTGACTAACATGGTCCTCCCCCCACAGCAACACGGGGGGGGGAGGGTGAGAGGGGTGACTAACATGGTCCTCCCCCCACAGCAACACGGGGGGGGGAGGGTGAGAGGGGTGACTAACATGGTCCTCCCCCCACAGCAACACGGGGGGGGGTGAGAGGGGTGACTAACATGGTCCTCCCCCCACAGCAACACGGGGGAGGGTGAGAGGGGTGACTAACATGGTCCTCCCCCACAGCAACACGGGGGAGGGTGAGAGGGGTGACTAACATGGTCCTCACCCCACAGCAACACGGGGGGGGGTGAGAGGGGTGACTAACATGGTCCTCACCCCACAGCAACACGGGGGAGGGTGAGAGGGGTGACTAACATGGTCCTCACCCCACAGCAACACGGGGGGAGGGTGAGAGGGGTGACTAACATGGTCCTCACCCCCACAGCAACACGGGGGAGGGTGAGAGGGGTGACTAACATGGTCCTCACCCCACAGCAACACGGGGGAGGGTGAGAGGGGTGACTAACATGGTCCTCACCCCACAGCAACACGGGGGAGGGTGAGAGGGGTGACTAACATGGTCCTCACCCCCACAGCAACACGGGGGAGGGTGAGAGGGGTGACTAACATGGTCCTCACCCCCACAGCAACACGGGGGAGGGTGAGAGGGGTGACTAACATGGTCCTCACCCCCACAGCAACACGGGGGAGGGTGAGAGGGGTGACTAACATGGTCCTCACCCCACAGCAACACGGGGGAGGGTGAGAGGGGTGACTAACATGGTCCTCCCCCCACAGCAACACGGGGGGGGGTGAGAGGGGTGACTAACATGGTCCTCACCCCCACAGCAACACGGGGGGGTGAGAGGGGTGACTAACATGGTCCTCACCCCACAGCAACACGGGGGGGGTGAGAGGGGTGACTAACATGGTCCTCACCCCACAGCAACACGGGGGGGGGGGTGAGAGGGGTGACTAACATGGTCCTCACCCCCACAGCAACACGGGGGGGGGTGAGAGGGGTGACTAACATGGTCCTCACCCCCACAGCAACACGGGGGAGGGTGAGAGGGGTGACTAACATGGTCCTCACCCCACAGCAACACGGGGGGGGTGAGAGGGGTGACTAACATGGTCCTCACCCCACAGCAACACGGGGGGGGGGGTGAGAGGGGTGACTAACATGGTCCTCACCCCACAGCAACACGGGGGGGGGGTGAGAGGGGTGACTAACACGGTCCTCACCCCACAGCAACACGGGGGAGGGTGAGAGGGGTGACTAACATGGTCCTCCCCCCACAGCAACACGGGGGGGGGGTGAGAGGGGTGACTAACATGGTCCTCCCCCCACAGCAACACGGGGGGGGGTGAGAGGGGTGACTAACATGGTCCTCCCCCCACAGCAACACGGGGGGGGGTGAGAGGGGTGACTAACATGGTCCTCACCCCACAGCAACACGGGGAGGGGTGAGAGGGGTGACTAACATGGTCCTCACCCCACAGCAACACGGGGGGGGGTGAGAGGGGTGACTAACATGGTCCTCCACCCCACAGCAACACGGGGGGGGTGAGAGGGGTGACTAACACGGTCCTCACCCCACAGCAACACGGGGGAGGGTGAGAGGGGTGACTAACATGGTCCTCACCCCACAGCAACACGGGGGAGGGTGAGAGGGGTGACTAACATGGTCCTCACCCCCACAGCAACACGGGGGAGGGTGAGAGGGGTGACTAACATGGTCCTCACCCCACAGCAACACGGGGGGGTGAGAGGGGTGACTAACATGGTCCTCACCCCACAGCAACACGGGGGAGGGTGAGAGGGGTGACTAACATGGTCCTCACCCCACAGCAACACGGGGGAGGGTGAGAGGGGTGACTAACATGGTCCTCACCCCCACAGCAACACGGGGGAGGGTGAGAGGGGTGACTAACATGGTCCTCACCCCACAGCAACACGGGGAGCTGACCAGAGGCAAGCTCGGGGAGATCCACAACAACGTCGGGATGCTTCAGGAACAGCTCAAGACACACCGGCTGGAGCACCAGAAGGTCTTGGCGGCCGAGATCACCGACAGACAGAACACCAACAAGGTCACTATATACCTCACGTTAACTTAGCAAGACGGCTTCATGTCTTCCAGCAGCACCGTGACATGCTTCCTCTCAACTTATTCCCTCACATTTCGTCTCACTGTCTGCACTTTCTTATAGTGATGATGATGAAAATAATCATTTAGGAGCACTAATCATTGCACACGAGATCTTGACTTTGTATTAATATTAGTCTTCATTAGGTAGTCTTCACGTAATCAATTAGAAGGTGTTGATGTTGTTGTTGTTGTTGCAGGTGTTGGAGGCTAAGATTGATGACGTTGATGACCGGTCGAGGATGGGGATGGCGGAGCTGCAGGCGGCGCTGGGCAACATGGCCACCAAGACCACCACACAGCCCAAGCAGAAGGCTCCTCCACCACCTGATTATGACGTATGCCTCCTAACCTTACTCAAGTTACACTCTCAAGTATTATTAATATTATTACTAGCTGTACCCGGCCACGCGTTGCTGTGGCTCAGCAACGTATGTGCGTTGCTGAGCCACAGCAACCTTCCCCCGTCCCCTCGTCCTCCTAACCATTCCCCCCTCTACCGTCCCCTCGTCCCCCACTTCCCACTCCCTCGTCCGATGCATTCCCAAATAATCTGATGTTTCCATCACTGAAATATAAGAAAACAGTTAAAAAAAAGAAATGAAAAAAAAGAAAAAAAAAGAAACTATCAAAATGAAAATAAATCGAAATTATGACAATTCAATTTGTCAGTGCAATCGGAAACATTGAGATGGAACAGTAACATACTTAGTATAGCGTGTGCTGCTGTTACGTGCAACAGATATATACAAGAGTTGTAACATTCTTGTATATATCTGTTGCACGTAACAGTGGCGTACTGTTACGTGCAGTTACTAGTGGCATACTAGTGGCGTATGCCTTTCCATTGGAGACTTTCAGCGCCGTGGAGAGGGGGGGGACCTGCTGCCTGGGTAACAGCTTCTCCCCCGAATCAACCTACCCTGGCTTTGCGCCCTGGTGAGGCCACTCCAGACCGACAACCAGAGCGCAACTCCATAGTCTCCTGAGACTGATGGATGCCTACTACTAACATTCTTGTACAGTCACTAGTACGCGCAGCATTTTGGGCAAGTCCTTAATCCTATGTTCCCTGGAATACGACTCCGCAAAAAATCGTTTAGCAACCAAGTACACATTTTACTGTTGAGTTAAACAGAGGCTACAGTTAAGGATTTGCGCCCAGTAAATCCTCCCCGGCCAGGATACGAACCCATGACAAAGTGCTTACTGGACGCCAGGCGAGCGTTTTAACCACTACACCACTTAACCACTACATAGGCTCAAAGGAGCCTATGCCACGCTTTCTAACTTCAGAATTGCGTTTAAATACATGGATGGCGATATACTAAAAAAATTGTTCACGACTTTTGTTAGGCCAAAGCTAGAATATGCAGCGGTTGTATGGTGCCCTTATCTTAAGAAGCACATCAACAAACTGGAAAAGGTGCAAAGACATGCTACTAAGTGGCTCCCAGAACTGAAGGGCAAGAGCTACGAGGAGAGGTTAGAGGCATTAAATATGCCAAAACTAGAAGACAGAAGAAAAAGAGATGATATGATCACAACATACAAAATAGTAACAGGAATTGATAAAATCGATAGGGAAGATTTCCTGAGACCTGGAACTTTAAGAACAAGAGGTCATAGATTTAAACTAGCTAAACACAGATGCCGAAGAAATATAAGAAAATTCACTTTCGCAAACAGAGTGGTAGACGGTTGGAACAAGTTGGGGGAGAAGGTGGTGGAGGCCAAGACCGTCAGTAGTTTCAAAGCGTTATATGACAAAGAGTGCTGGGAAGACGGGACACCACGAGCGTAGCTCTCATCCTGTAACTACACTTAGGTAATAACCATGGAAACTGCTTAGATGGCACTGTTAAAAAAAACATATTTTTACCTGTCACAAGTGTGGCATCTATGTAGTAGGTATATAAAAACACGCATGTTTTTTAATGGAACGTTGTGTCAATATTTCAAAGCAATTGGAAAAGAGGTTTTGAAGATTTCCCTCACATGAAAAACACAGTTTAAAAAAAAAACATGTTTTTGCCCGTCATAGACGTGATATCTATATAGTATGTACATAAAAACTCGCTCGGATGCAAATGGACCGTTGTGTCAAAATTTCAAAGCCATCGGTGAAGAACTTTCGGAGATTAGCGATTCTGAGCAAACGAACATTTACAATTTTATTTATATAGTTTATTATTACTTTTAGCCATAGGAACCCTGTGAGTAGTACCTGCTTGAGGGACCCTGAGAGTAGTACCTGCTTGAGGGACCCTGGGAGTAGTACCTGCTTGAGGGACCCTGGGAGTAGTACCTGCTTGAGGGACCCTGAAGTAGTACCTGCTTGAGGGACCCTGGGAGTAGTACCTGCTTGAGGGACCCTGGGAGTAGTACCTGCTTGAGGGACCCTGAGTGTAGTACCTGCTTGAGGGACTCTGGGAGTAGTACCTGCTTGAGGGACTCTGGGAGTAGTACCTGCTTGAGGGACCCTGGGAGTAGTACCTGCTTGAGGGACCCTGGGAGTAGTACCTGCTTGAGGGACCCTGGGAGTAGTACCTGCTTGAGGGACCCTGAGTGTAGTACCTGCTTGAGGGACTCTGGGAGTAGTACCTGCTTGAGGGACTCTGGGAGTAGTACCTGCTTGAGGGACCCTGGGAGTAGTACCTGCTTGAGGGACCCTGGGAGTAGTACCTGCTTGAGGGACCCTGGGAGTAGTACCTGCTTGAGGGACTCTGGGAGTAGTACCTGCTTGAGGGACTCTGGGAGTAGTACCTGCTTGAGGGACCCTGGGAGTAGTACCTGCTTGAGGGACTCTGGGAGTAGTACCTGCTTGAGGGACTCTGGGAGTAGTACCTGCTTGAGGGACCCTGGGAGTAGTACCTGCTTGAGGGACTCTGGGAGTAGTACCTGCTTGAGGGACCCTGAGTGTAGTACCTGCTTGAGGGACCCTGAGAGTAGTACCTGCTTGAGGGACTCTGGGAGTAGTACCTGCTTGAGGGACTCTGGGAGTAGTACCTGCTTGAGGGACCCTGGGAGTAGTACCTGCTTGAGGGACTCTGAGTGTAGTACCTGCTTGAGGGACCGTGGGAGTAGTACCTGCTTGAGGGACCCTGAGTGTAGTACCTGCTTGAGGGACCGTGGGAGTAGTACCTGCTTGAGGGCCCCTGGGAGTAGTACCTGCTTGAGGGACCCTGAGAGTAGTACCTGCTTGAGGGACCCTGAGAGTAGTACCTGCTTGAGGGACCCTGGGAGTAGTACCTGCTTGAGGGACTCTGGGAGTAGTACCTGCTTGAGGGACTCTGGGAGTAGTACCTGCTTGAGGGACCCTGGGAGTAGTACCTGCTTGAGGGACCCTGAGAGTAGTACCTGCTTGAGGGACCCTGAGAGTAGTACCTGCTTGAGGGACTCTGGGAGTAGTACCTGCTTGAGGGACTCTGGGAGTAGTACCTGCTTGAGGGACCCTGGGAGTAGTACCTGCTTGAGGGCCCCTGGGAGTAGTACCTGCTTGAGGGACCCTGAGAGTAGTACCTGCTTGAGGGACCCTGAGAGTAGTACCTGCTTGAGGGACTCTGGGAGTAGTACCTGCTTGAGGGACTCTGGGAGTAGTACCTGCTTGAGGGACCCTGGGAGTAGTACCTGCTTGAGGGACTCTGGGAGTAGTACCTGCTTGAGGGACCGTGGGAGTAATACCTGCTTGAGGGACCCTGGGAGTAGTACCTGCTTGAGGGACCGTGGGAGTAGTACCTGCTTGAGGGACCCTGGGAGTAGTACCTGCTTGAGGGACCCTGAGTGTAGTACCTGCTTGAGGGACCGTGGGAGTAGTACCTGCTTGAGGGACCGTGGGAGTAGTACCTGCTTGAGGGACCCTGGGAGTAGTACCTGCTTGAGGGACCCTGAGAGTAGTACCTGCTTGAGGGACCGTGGGAGTAGTACCTGCTTGAGGGACCGTGGGAGTAGTACCTGCTTGAGGGACCCTGGGAGTAGTACCTGCTTGAGGGCCCCTGGGAGTAGTACCTGCTTGAGGGACCCTGGGAGTAGTACCTGCTTGAGGGACCCTGGGAGTAGTACCTGCTTGAGGGACCCTGGGAGTAGTACCTGCTTGAGGGACCGTGGGAGTAGTACCTGCTTGAGGGACCCTGGGAGTAGTACCTGCTTGAGGGACTCTGGGAGTAGTACCTGCTTGAGGGACCGTGGGAGTAGTACCTGCTTGAGGGACCCTGGGAGTAGTACCTGCTTGAGGGACCCTGGGAGTAGTACCTGCTTGAGGGACCGTGGGAGTAGTACCTGCTTGAGGGACCGTGGGAGTAGTACCTGCTTGAGGGACCCTGGGAGTAGTACCTGCTTGAGGGACCCTGGGAGTAGTACCTGCTTGAGGGACCGTGGGAGTAGTACCTGCTTGAGGGACCCTGGGAGTAGTACCTGCTTGAGGGACTCTGGGAGTAGTACCTGCTTGAGGGACTCTGAGAGTAGTACCTGCTTGAGGGACCCTGAGTGTAGTACCTGCTTGAGGGACTCTGGGAGTAGTACCTGCTTGAGGGCCCCTGGGAGTAGTACCTGCTTGAGGGACCCTGGAGTAGTACCTGCTTGAGGGACCCTGGAGTAGTACCTGCTTGAGGGACCCTGGAGTAGTACCTGCTTGAGGGACCCTGGAGTAGTACCTGCTTGAGGGACCCTGGGAGTAGTACCTGCTTGAGGGACCCTGGGAGTAGTACCTGCTTGAGGGCCCCTGGGAGTAGTACCTGCTTGAGGGACCCTGGGAGTAGTACCTGCTTGAGGGACTCTGGGAGTAGTACCTGCTTGAGGGACCGTGGAGTAGTACCTGCTTGAGGGACCCTGGGAGTAGTACCTGCTTGAGGGACTCTGGGAGTAGTACCTGCTTGAGGGACTCTGAGAGTAGTACCTGCTTGAGGGACCCTGGAGTAGTACCTGCTTGAGGGACCCTGGAGTAGTACCTGCTTGAGGGACCGTGGGAGTAGTACCTGCTTGAGGGACTCTGAGAGTAGTACCTGCTTGAGGGACTCTGGGAGAGAGTAGGCCCTCAAGAGTACATGTTTGAGGGAAGTGAGAGTACCTAACCAGGTGGGGGCCAACAGGCACAGCGGCTGCCGCCCATCAACACAGACGGCATCAAGGAGCAGATGGCCCGGGACGTGGCCCGCCTCGACTCCCGTCTGGCGGATGTGGAGACCAAGTTGGCCCAGCAGGACGACCGCTTCGACACCAAGATGCAGTCGGTGAGTACACCCATGTGTTGAGTACATGATGCTCGTGAGTACCCCCATAACTTGAGTCATG
>WNGS01164690.1:83061-122526 GCA_020271785.1 Procambarus virginalis | reverse complement strand
GTTTTTTTTTACCTTTTTGTTCTATACTATGTCTATTCTTCAGTGGAATATTCATAGTTTCTTTGCCGATTTTCCTGAACTATCTTCTGGTATCTCGGTTTCTCCCGTTTTGTGGGTGTCGCAGTTGCTGACGTAACTGGTGGTTTGGTGACTTCCGCGGCTATGCCTTACTTTCATTCCCTCCAGCTCTTGCAGGGACTTGTAACTTTGTTGATCTCTTGATCCACAATCATGTTCCATTTGTTCCTCTCCTTTTTCGGTCAAGAGTTTGTTCCTCTGCCATTTGTACCTTATAGGTTTATGGTATACAATTCCATTTATTTTCCCTCATATGTCACATTTTCTCTTCCTGATCTTGGCCATCTTTTGGATTCATTACAAAAACTCTAAACTTGGGATTTATTCAGATTACCCAAAGATTTGGGTTTCTGGGATTTAGATTAGTAAGTTACTGTGCTACTCTGTATGTGTGTGTCAGGAGGGGGGGAGTAACCCTCCCTGTTTGTAATTGGGACATAATAATGAGGACTTAAGACGGCATTCAGATGCATGAGTGTTTGTATAGTTCATAGTTCAAACTATAGTTTGTATGTACGGGACAGTGTACTCATATGTGTATTGTGTAGCCGGCAGACCGTGGAAGAAGAGATGGCGAGAGTGAGTCCGGGTCCACGACAGTTGCTGAGGATGGTGAAGGCTGTCGACGCTCTCATACAGAGTCTACCCTGCAGAGTGTAGCACCTGTAACGTCTCTCTCTCTCTCTCTCTCTCTCTCTCTCTCTCTCTCTCTGCTGTATTGTCTTAGATATATTTGCTCATCATTATTGTGGTTTTTCAACACAACTGGGATTTCACTGCTTGTCAAGGCCTTTTTTAATTCCTTGCCTTTTTCTCCAAAGGCAAGAATAAGTCCAGTCTAAAAGGTTCAGCAGTTTTCTCCCAACTTAGTTATAAATGCCAGTGCCAATATACACTTTTTGTCAAATATTTTTTATATATAAACTTTATCCAGTATATATATACAGTATAGAAAAGAAAAATTTGCCCATTTTGAGATCATATACTAGTACAATATTTAGTCTTCATCCGATACATTAATTTACTTTTCTACTGTTCTCAAAAAAAAAAAAATTGAACCGTCCATATAGTGAACTACTCTTAACCTTACTTAAATTTCCTATGCTTACCATTAACGAAATACTATTGTATGGCATTTCTTCAAGGGAATAATCCTTTTTTTTTTGTACTTTATATTAATGTTTATCAAGATTTTGCTTTAGATCTATAATAAAAATATAAAAATCATCTTGTTTTTATCATTAATTAGCATCAATAGGCAGCAGGTAGCACAAGTGCCGTAGCTGTGCGGTCGCCCTTCTAACCACTGCCGTCGCCCTGCTTACCACTGCCGTCGTCCTTCTAACCACTGCCGTCGCCCTGCTTACCACTGCCATACACTGCCAAATAGCAGTTGTTAGCAAACTAAAGAATACTACCTTTAATAGTTAAATTGAATGATCTCTGGTACATAGAAATCTTGTATAATGTGTAAAAATTACTTTAGTGCCCCACTATATTGATTGTCAATTATGTTCCACAATTGCACACTTTAAATATCATAATTCCAAAAAATTTAAGAGGCAATATTTCTATTACAGAGGATAGAAAAACCCTTGTGATTGCATGCTAAGATATTTCAAATTTGAAACAAAAGTAAAAAATGCCCATTGTGTGGACATAGAAACACAGGTACACAAAAGAGCACTGGTAGAGGATAGCAATAAATAATGTATGAGCATAGATCTAGATGAACTGCAAGTCCAACATAGTGTGAGGAAACTGAGATGTCTGAGGACAAGGAACCAGCGGTGAATGTAATGAAACGCCAGTTTCTGGGTTAGCCCCGGTGGCTCTCTGAAGCCTTCTTGCCGAGATGGCCTTAACCACTGGATCACATCATTTCGGTTCGACCTACCTTGAGCCAGAGCCAGAACCTGGCCCCCTAACTAGAGGTGCAGGGGACATTCCACCGCCTCGCCACACAAGGCATCCAGAAAGTGAACCAATACAAACTATTGCTTGGTTCAAAAGATACCAAAGCCTTGCAACCTGCCGAATGAGCTCTCCCAACAATGTAAACCAACTTGGTTTGGTTTACCAAACCAAGTTTGGTAAAGCTCCAAAGCTTGGAGATTCCGTGCATCTCTCGAAACAAGTGTACTTGTTTGCCCCTCCCCTGTCACTTGTTTGGTGAGGGAGGTTGGACCTGGGCTCATTCTCTGCACTGGCTCAGTCAGTTGTGGAGCAGATGCTCACTTAAAACAAACCCAACAGTCGACCCAGAAGGGAGGGGAAATGGAGGAACCATCGGTCTTGCCCAGAAATTGGCATTTCATTAAATTTAACTCTAGTTTTCTGGGGGGAAGTTCCTTGTGGCGCTCTGAAGCTAACTACCCATGGAGAAGAAAAACACAAAAACCAGGGGAGGAGGAAACCAAGGAAACAAGATTGACCCACAAAACATTCACCAAGGTAGAAGCCAAAAGCTGCCACTTGACACAGCACATGATGCACCCCACCCAAAACTATCTGAGCAACAACAAAAAAGGCTCCTTTGGAAGCTGCCTGATTCATTCTCCACCAAAAATGGAACTGGCTACAGACAAAGCACCCACCAGGACCAAAAGAATAAACACCAATCTCGAGAGAGAGCACGAGGCTCATCAATCCTACAGTTGGAAGCCTTGACCAGGAAAAAGAGCTACCAAAAAAGAATCAAAGACTGAAGGGGACACTAAGTGTAGAAGAAAATTCTTAGAACACAGCCCAAATGCCAAGCGGACTCAAGCTGCGCATGTGCATGCCACATAAAACAGGCAACAAGCTTACGGAGACACAGATGCCGAACGCAAGTAACAGCGGCTTTGTCAGCACTACGCTATAAGAGGCGACAGTATTCGACGCGAATCAAGAAATGACCAAGAAAGGAAAGAAAAAGAACCACACTCAAATATCAAAGGGCAACAATGAAGTAAAAAAGGAGTGGGAATAAGATCCCAAAGAAACCTGATGCTGCCCCCAAGATGACAACTGCAGGTGGGACAACTGCACGAGTTATCCTCGCCTGGAGACTTGTTATGCCATTATCTATATCACTCGCTCATAAACTATAATTCCTAACACTTAAGCTTTATTTCTGAAAAAGTAGAAGTGGCCAGAGATAAATATTGCCTGAAACAAGATTTGAATGAGTTTACTGGATGATTTCTTTCAGGCAAAATTATATCATTCGTTAGTGAACTACTTGCTCAAGTGTGGGTGTGGATATGAGGCCAGGCAGGAGGTTGCCACGAGTACAAGCTACATGACATGAGTAGTACATGAGTAGATGCATCGTGTACGGATGCACACGATGCATCTACATCATTTCCATTCACAGTTAAGCTCGCTAAGTTCAGTGGTTTTGTAGGTTTCATAGTTCACATCCATACAAGCTTGGACATTAACTGGTAAATACCTTTACTGTCGACCAGGTATCATCATGACCAAATTCACTAATGATAACATTTGTTCTAGTCTTCAGGTCTAAATGCATCAGAAAATTTTATGAGTGGGCCCTTTGAGGATATAACATTCCCCAGATGCTTTTCAGAATACTTTATTGAAAAACTTGTGCTGTACTTTTGAAGTACAGGGCAAAAAAATGTTACTGGAATATCTCGGCCTAGTAACCTTAGATTGGGATCTCGATAGAGTCGTGCAAGTTAAAAACACGACCACAGCACATTTCCAGGATTGAATATTAGGTTGTTTTTGTACTATACCTTTCACATGTTTCCATAATGTGTTCCATAGCCGCTTTGGTCAGTGGGAGAAGAACTAGATCACCAGCATAACAGAAAACATTAACCTATGCCCACCCCATTTTGTAGGCAAAAATTTTCATTGGACATTTCTGTGGGGAGCCCCTTGGGCTTCCTGGACCTAATAGGACTGATATGCGCTAAATTAGTCTATATTCCTTGTCTGCCATCGACCGGGGTTAGGCACCCAGAAAGGTAGGCATCTCAAAATAAACCCCACTTAGTAGAAATTGTAAAAACCCAAGACCAAACAGAGAAATTGAACTCCCCAAAAGAAGAAAGGAAACAAGCAAACAAGCAATTGTCATTCACCGACACCGCGGCGCTCGTCCTTACACCCCCCCCCCTTCCGGGAGGGGGAGGGGAGAGCCCAGGCCCCACGCACCGGCCCCTAACACCTCAGTTCGTAACTGAAGCTCTCTGGGGCAAATGTTGACTCTGGCCTCGGTTTCTTGCTGGATTTTGTGTGCCCTTGTGGTGTTTCCTGCTGTTTGTGTATTATAGAAGTTTTATAGTATACCAAGAGCAGCATTCTCTTAGGGCTTCCTCCCCTAAGCACTCTGAGTACTACCCTTGGGTTCTAGGGTTACCTTCCCTGGTGCTCTTGGGCTTCACTTACGTATGAGTTCCTGCTGCTCGGCATTTACCCCGCTCTTGAGGCCAGCTGGGGTTTGTGGCTTTTGTTTGGCCCTTGAATAGGAAATGGTGGTGTTGCTGGTTTGGGGCGCGAGGTGCTGCTCAGAATGCCTACCAACACGGTGGCCGTGTTCGTTGTTCCTCCTGTTGTGGTTGTGCTTATGTGGGGTTTTTCTCTGTTTCTGGCTTGGAAGTGGTCTGCCTCGTGCACCTCCTGAGCCATTCTGGTCCTCGGGCAGGGTGCTCGTTTTTCTCTCTTCCTCGTCTTGTGGTGGCCTCTTCTGTTCAAGGTTGCCTCCAGAAGGCTGTTTCTGTTGGCATTGACCTCTGGGGGTCGAGTCAGTGAGCTTTATGCTTTCCTCTGGCACAGAGGTTTCTGCTCCTCTGGTTCTGGTGGACGTTTTGTTGGTTGCAGTCATCTCCTCTTCTTGCGAAGAATGAGAAGGCGGGCTTCTGTAGGGGTCCGTGGGTTACTAATACTTGGTTGGTCATGTTAGGCTCTGGTGTTGTCTGGTTGTGGCTCTGTGCCGTTATTTGCGCACCTCGGCCTCTGTGACCGTGCACATGCTGTTAAGTCTAGCCAGCCTGCAGTTTACCCTCATGCATATGACATTCGTAAGTAAGTTTGCTGCTTTGACTGCAATGTTTGGCAACATGTCCTGGGGTGACATTCGGGCACGGGGATTTTGGAGGTCAAACAGGGTCGTGGCTGCCTGTTATTTAGTAAACGTTCCTGGTCCTAGTCGTTAGTGTGTGGATTTGAGTCGTAAGTTGCAGCCAGTTGTCTTGTCTTAAAGTTGATCTTCTTGGTGCAACCGCCTCCTGCTTTTTTACTTATTTGGTTATGTAACTCCAGGAAGCCGAAGGGGCTCCCCACAGAAAACCAGCAGTGAATGTAATGAAACGCCATTTTCCGGGGCTCCCTGGCACCTTCCCTCCCTCTGGTCGGCGGTTTTGTTTTTTGATGCTCGGCTTCCAAACTGAGGTGTGAGGGGCCTGCACATTGATCAGGGACTCCCCCTCCCGGGGAGGGGAGGACTGTGCGAACAAACGGCGCGGTGTCGGTGAATGACAATTGCTTGTCTGCTTGTTTCCTTTGTTCTTTTGGGGGAGTTCTATTTCTCTGTTTGGTCTTGGGTTTTTACAATTTCTACCAAGTGGGGTTTGTTTTGAGACTACATTTCTGGGTGCCTAACCCCTGGTCAATGGCAGACAAGGAATACTGTACCCCTAAATACAAGGGGGTCTCAATTAAGCCATTGCTTCCTGTGCCTCTGAGGGGGGGCCAGGTTTTGGCTCTGGTACCCAGTAGGTAGAACTCCATTTACTGAAGCCCAAGACTAATATAGCGCATATTAGCCCGATAGCTCCGGGGCTCGCCCAGAAAATGAAGTTTATTTCATTCAACGTTGGTTTTTTTAAATTGGCACTTTTTTCAGCATTTTTGAGAATGTTGGAACATTACAGAATAATTAAGTTGCTCTAAAGTAACTGAACGCTCTTCAGTTGGCAATTGTTCAGTAGAACTCACGGGAAATAAGTGTCCCAAAACATTAGAACCTTTTGCCAAGTAAAACAAAGTCTTGAACTGTATTTAATTTTATTTATTAAACTAAATATTAAGAAACAACGTATTAATACAATTGTAAAGATTGTATTAATTCACCTTCATTGTAAAGCTTCTCTTACTTACACTTTTAAAACCATATGTCAGCTGGTCGAGTTACGTCTTAAATCATCGCTTCTTGTTGCTGATCTGTTGGAACCTGGAGCGGTGCCCAGTGTTTTACTTCTGTCATTATTTTCCGAAATTCACACAATATTGGAACTCACAATACGTTATTATTTTAAATGTGGGAGTTTGAGCAAGATTGGAGAAAAAGTTAAGTCTAGGTCAGCGGTTGCCAACCTTTCGGAGCTCACGAATCGCTAAATTCATAAATTTAAATCCTGCGGACCACTCGTGCGAATCCTGCGGCACACAAAATAAGAAATGATAGTTATTAGAGCAAACTACTTGATGCCATTAAATGTAACAATTAGGTAAAATAAACAAATAAAATGTCTTCCGGGCCACTGGTTGGCAACCGCTGCTCAAGGTGGTCTACCCTCGGTGATGAAAACAACCAGGCAACATACACATACACATGCAAACAAAAAAGAAATCCATTACATTTTCTACAAGGTGATAGGGATAGGCCTGTGAAATGGTACAAAGAAATCAAACCAACAAAATCATTGAAGAAAGAGGAAGTAAAGGACAAGGAATGTGAGAATATATCCCTGAAAGTTGTATACTGTACTGTACTAACATAGATGGAGTGAGATATAAAAAAATAGTGGAGCTAAACGATATGATACAGCTTAAGACGCCAGGTATTGTTGGACTAACGGAGAGGAAACAAAGGTGACATATTAAATGAGGTTCTATTCTTAAGGGCTACTCAATTTGAAGATGTGATGAAAATTAGGAAAGGTAGAGGTGTTGCCATTCTGGTGAAAGAACTGCTAAAGATAATCGAATTCATGATTGACAACACACAAGAAGTTGACATAATTGCACTGAAGATTTGTAATTGGGATGATAAACTGATGATCATGCATGTCTCTGTTCCACCCGCATGCAGCACTTGTCACAGGAGCAGCTGGATGATCATGCATGTCTCTGTTCCACCCGCATGCAGCACTTGTCACAGGAGGAGCTGGATGATCATGCATGTCTCTGTTCCACCCGCATGCAGCACTTGTCACAGGAGGAGCTGGATGATCATGCATGTCTCTGTTCCACCCGCATGCAGCACTTGTCACAGGAGGAGCTGGATGATCATGCATGTCTCTGTTCCACCCGCATGCAGCACTTGTCACAGGAGGAGCTGGATGATCATGCATGTCTCTGTTCCACCCGCATGCAGCACTTGTCACAGGAGGAGCTGGATGATCATGCATGTCTCTGTTCCACCCGCATGCAGCACTTGTCACAGGAGCAGCTGGACAACAAAAAGAGAGGCTTCATAATGATCACGAGAGATTATATTTAGAGCAGGTAAAGATAGATCACGACTTGGTGTTCGGTGACTTCCACTTGAAATCTATAGACTGGGAGGCCTTCGAAGCAAGAATGGAGGTCTTTGAACCGGTAGATTTGTAAACCTCATCCTGGAGACATTCGTGTATTAATACATTAAACGGACTATGAGAATAAGGGAAGGGGACGTTTTTTCATTACTGGATTTGAGATTCACCAAGAAAGGGGAAGAGATATTAGACTTTCAGTACCTTCTTCTACCATTTGGTAAAATGTTCTTGTCCTTTTGGAAATAAAATATACAATGCATTACAATCTAGAAGAGAATGAGAAAAAAGCAGTTGAAAAAGCTGATTTCAGGAAAGGATAATATGAAGAACTTAGTTCTTTAATGAATTTAATTGGGAAAGCTTGTTAAGCAAGAAAGAAAATGAGATGTTTGTCAAGTTTTGTTAAATATATTATAAAGATACAAACGAATTTATACCAAAACAGATACAGAACAAGGAAATAGGATTGGTTCAACATAAATTGTTTGAGTGCCAGAGACCAAGAAAGACAAAAATGGAATCAATATAGGAGAGGCCAAACCCTCAAACATTCCAGCGATACAAAAAAGTGAGAAAACTACACAGCAGTGAGGAGAGAGGCAGAAAGAAATTATGAGAAACGGATTTTGGACAAATGTAAAATAGAATTGGGCCTATTCTATAAATTCACCGAAAGCAAATTGCAGGTAAAGGATAATATTCAAAGGTTGAAAATGGGAAAGGAGATTCATGGAAATAAAAAGGAAATGTATGAAACATTAAATGAACAGTTCCAATGTGTGTGTGTGTGTGTGCAAAATGAAATATTCACAGAACCAGACACTGAGAATTCCAGAGAACAACATAGAGGTGTCTAGAAACGAAGTGGGAAAAAGTTCTCTCAGCTAAGTAGGAACAAGGCAGTTGGCCCAGATGGAGTTTCACCATGGGTTCTGAGAGAATGTGCACCTGAGCTCAGCATTCCACTTTAGCTAATTTTTCAGGCGTCTATGTGTACAGGAGTTGTAGCTGATGTGTGGAAAAAGGCTAACATAGTTCCAACCCACAAAAGTGGCAGCAGGGAAGATCCTCTCAATTATAGGCCTGTATCATTGACAAGTGTAATAGTCAAAATATTGGAAAAAAATTAAAACCAAATGGTAGAACACCTAGAGAGAAGTGATATAACAACAGATTCAGTAGGATTTTCAATCAGGAAGGTCTTGTGTAACAAATTACTTAGTTTCTGTGATAAAGGCTCGGAGATTTTACTGGAAAGAGATGGTTGGGTTGACTGCATTTATCGGGACCTAAAAAGTCTTTCAACAAAGTATCACATTAAGAGGTTGTTCTGGAAACTGGAACATAATGGAGGAGTGTCAGGAAATCTTAACACAGATGGAAAAATTGTCTGCTAGAAAAATGAGGAAAGTATGTAATAAGAGAGAATGTATCACACTGGCGAAACCTCATCAGTGGAGTACCACAGGGTTCAGTTTTTGCACCGGTAATGTTCATTGTCTACAAATATCTATACTACATACTAAACTGAATAAAGAATTATATGAACATATTTGCTGATGATACTAAGCTGATTTAGATAGAGACGATAAGTGACTAAGATGAATGTCATGCCAGTGAAGATGATCTAGGTAACTATATGGAGCACCACTTAGCATATGAAATTCATTGTGAATAATGCAGAATGTTATGAAGTGCAGAATAGGAGAAAATAGGCCCCACACAACCTACAAGTTATGTGAAAAAGCTTTAAGGAATTCTGATAAAGATCTCTGGGTGGTTCTAGATGTAAAACTAACACCTGAGGACCACGTAAAGAACGTGTGAGGAGTATATACTATGCTTTCCATTTCCACAATTGCTTTTAAATACATTAATGGTGAAATACTAACAAAATTATTTGCAACCTTTGTGAGACCAAAGTTAGAATATGCAGCAGTTGTATGGTGCTCATATCTTAAGAAGCATATAAGTTAACTGGAAAAAGTGCAAAGACCAGCAACTAAATGGTTCCCAGAACTGAAAAACAAAGAGTCATAAGGAGAGGCTCGAGATGTTAAATATACAAAGTTAGAAGAGAAAGAGGCGATGTGATCCTGTACAAAATAGTAACAGCAATTGGCAAAATTGATAAAGAATAATTCCTGGGATCTGGAACTTAAAGAACAAGAGGCCATAGATTAAACTAATTAAACAAAGCTTCCCAAAAAATACAGTATTAGAAAATTCACTTCCGCAAAGGCGGTAGACGGAACACGTTAAGTGAGATGGTGGAGGCCAATTCGGTCAGTAGCTGTAACGCTTTATATGACTGAGTACTGTACTGGGAAGACGGGACACCACGAGTGTAGCTCTCATCCTGTAACTAAACTTAGGCAATGACAAAAAGTGCATAACCACAGTGCAGTATGGTTGTACTCTTCAAGTCACTTGTGTTGTCCCGTCTTGAGTACTGTCTCAGTACTCACTCCCCCTTCAGAGCAGGAGAAATTGCTGAAATAGAGGGAATACAGAGAACATATACGGCACGCATAGACGCGTAAAGCACCTAAATTATTGGGATCGTCTCAAAGCTCTCCAAATGTACTCACTAGAAAGAAGACGAGAGAGATACCAAATAATATACACCTGGAAGATACTGGAGGGCCAAGTACCAAATCTGCACAGTAAAATAACGACGTACTGGAGTGAACGATATGGAAGAAAATGCAGAATAGAACCAGTGAAGAGCAGAGGTGCCATAGGCACAATCAGAAAACACTATAAACATCAGAGGTCCGCGGTTGTTCAACGTAATATTCATAAGAAATATTGCCGGAACAACGTGGACATTTTCAAGAGGAAACTAGATTTATTCCTCCAAGGAGTGCTGGACCAACCGGGCTGTGGTGGGTATGTGGCCTGCGGGCCGCTCCAAGCACAGCCTGGTGGACCAAACTCTACAAGTCAAGCCTGGCCTCGGGCCGGGCTGGGGAGTAGAAGAAACCCAGAACCCCATCAACCAGGTATCAACCAGTATGCTAGGTCTTCTCCTAATAAAACCGACTATCCTAAGTTTGATCAGTGGTAAGAGAGACACGTTCTTTCACTTGATACCTCTGTTCACCCAGCAGTGAATGGACCTGAGAGCTAGACAGCTTTTATAGAGAGGGTCAGTAGTTGGCCCAGTGGATATAATGGAGAAATTGGTTTCACACACTGCATGCACACAGTTTCAGTATCTGGCCCAAGGCCTAAATTTAAACTTGGGATAATACAGCATACTTTCTGGGAGGGCTTTCCTCAGCAGTTCCCTGAGCCTAGTTAGCTCCAAGCCTCTCGCGCTTAACAATAAGCACTGCTAGAAACCAGAAGCAACGTCTGGTGACTCGCAAGATTAAAGGTGGGGTCTGGGGAGTCAAGATCAACCCAAGCTACGGGGAAACACTTACCATTAAGGGTAGAATACCTCAAATAAACAACTGCATGGAGAAAATTGGAAATCTTGTTAACTACGTATACATACGGTTAGCCAGTTAGCACCACTAGTTAGTTACACTTCCTGACCACCAGATGACAGTCTTGGTAGCTTGGTGCTCAGCCAGCCGCCATGTCACACGTGTGCTACACAAGAACATACTGTACCATATAACATATCCCCTGGAATGGGAAGGCTGGGGAACAAGAGGCCTACTACGGAACCCAACAGGTTTTTGTTTTTTCTTTTACTACTACTACTACTATTTTTTTCAGTCACCGCTGGACTTCTTGGGGGGGGGAGCTTCATTTCGGTCTCCTGGATGGTCTCATTATCTCTGCATCCAACACTCCATTTGGCTTCTTGTGTTTATTTAGTAGTAGTGTCTGGGCTTTGCAGCCGCAGCTTGAGTAGTTGTGTAAATGCCTCAACTTTGCCTGCATGGTTTGTCTACTTGGCAACCCGTCCTCGACTCAAGTCCATTACATCCAGCGATCAACCCCACAGATGCATTCATCAATTTTTACATACAGTTCATTCAAAACAGGAATTTTCTCAAATATTCATTAATATTATAATAGATTACCATATTGTGCTATAGGCATAGGTTAGGTTAGGTGTTCAGCTTCTGTTGGCGATTACTTGTAGTACGTGGGTGAAGCATTTACAGCGTTGTGGCTCGAACAAAATTCGTCAGTGAAGCACTTGTTCCAGAAGTTTTCGAATGAAATCAGCTGAGTCGTGTGTAAACCGTTTTTCATTCATAAACGGGGTTTGGTGGGTGCATGGAATCACTTTTGGGTCTTTGTTCAGAGGACAGGCTGCTACTTGGCGGGGTTTGGTTTTATTTGCTGTACCTGTTTCTCCGGTATTGACAGTTTTGCTATCCCTGGGATTGTCTGGCATGGACTCCATTTGCCCTTCAGCAGCTTCTCTCACCATTTTACTTTAAAGTCTTTCTGAAGTTCAGTCCTGAACTGAACTAACTAATGGTGGTAATTGGCTAAATATGTGTGTGTGCATAGCTAACAGGGTTGCTAATGTGTCTATGCAGTTGATAATTTTGGGGTGCTCTGCTCTTCGGTGGGGTTTTGCTCTTGGCTTGATCTTCTACTCCCAGACTCCATTAGCTTCCAATGAGTGGAATAAGTTGTGGTTGTGGTCTCCAGTAGATACTTGAGTCATGCTGAGCTGTTGGTGCTCGGGAAGCTTGGTGCTCGCCAGGCACCTACCTCACCAAGTCACCCTCACCACCCACCATTTAACACTGGATTATTCATCCTCAAAAACAACTTTAGTTTGACAACATTACATCATAGTATTCCTATTTTATCAAGTCAAAAAATTATAATTAGCTAAATAATATGTAATCCAATAACTGCATACAGCAGTACACACTACAATAGTTTACTCAAATAACTAAAATGTATAGAGAAATATTTGATAACAAATATATAGATTATAATAATGAGTTAATGTCAACTACCTGCTCCCTAATATACTTTGATCACATCATTCTTACTTTGAATAATGTAAACTTGAAGTGTTGCATGACAACATTGGTGACAGTCATGCAAGTTATATGCACTCACAGTATCTAGACCTCCAGTCTTAAACTCCACTTCTCGGCACGAGCTTAGGAAATTGAAAGAAGTTTACCGAGGTATAAATACAGGGTATACACACAGGCATGCGGTAGTTCAAGCTATTCTCACCCCGTTTGAGAGAGAAACTTATGGACAATACAGTAGTCAAGCCATACTGTTGTTGTATATCCTGCAGCAAGGGTGTCATGAACAATACAGTAGCCAAGCCATACTATTGTATATCCTGCAGCAAGGGTGTCATGAACAATACAGTAGCCAGGCCATACTATTGTATATCCTGCAGCAAGGGTGTCATGAACAATACAGTAGCCAGGCCATACTATTGTATATCCTGCAGCAAGGGTGTCATGAACAATACAGTAGCCAAGCCATGCTATTGTATATCCTGCAGCAAGGGTGTCATGAACAATACAGTAGCCAGGCCATACTATTGTATATCCTGCAGCAAGGGTGTCATGAACAATACAGTAGCCAGGCCATACTATTGTATATCCTGCAGCAAGGGTGTCATGAACAATACAGTAGCCAAGCCATGCTATTGTATATCCTGCAGCAAGGGTGTCATGAACAATACAGTAGCCAAGCCATACTGTTATAGAAATGTTAATATTTCATCAAGGTGTCATATGCACAAGTTAATCATTGTTAAGCAGCAGGTGAACATGTACAGTTTATATGTCGCATTAGACATTTCTGATCATCTCTAACATTTTTAACAAATAAAAGATGTTAATATTTTCAGTAAGTTCAAAACATTTCATTCTCTACATTCTAATAATTCATCTTGTCTTATTTAAATGGTTTTGTTTATAGTGAATAATTTACGAAGGTAACGGGTTATGTTATATACAGTGTAAGGCGGCGTTGTGGGAAGTTAGGAGGCAGCAGCTGTGGTCTTGGGCTTGTACTTCTCCCGGAGCTCCGTGTACTTGGTGTTAAGGAGGTCCACGTCCCGCCTCAGGAGGCCAGCCTCCTGCTCCCGCAGCTTGGTCTCGTCCTTCAGCTTGCTGGAGAGGGAGGTTTTCACTACGTGTACTGCCTCCGCCAGTTTCTTCATCCCCGTCTGTGTCTCGTCCACGTCTTGTGTCAACTGTGCCTGTGGGGCGGGGGGGGGGGGTCAGTGTTGGGAGGCATACTTACATATACCATGCACACACACACACACACACACACACACACACACACACACACACACACACACACACACACACACACACACACATACACACACATACACACACATACACACACACACACACACACACACACACACACACACACACACACACACACACACACACACACACACACACACACACACACACACCTGATAGATCTGTTTTCTATCTGACTGATAGAAAAATGAGGGCAGTGATCAGAGGCAATGTATCGGACTGGAGAAATGTCACAAGCGGAGTACCACAGGGTTCAGTTCTTGCACCAGTGATGTTTATTGTCTACATAAATGATCTACCAGTTGGTATACAGAATTATATGAATATGTTTGCTGATGATGCTAAGATAATAGGAAGGATAAGAAACTTAGATGATTGTCATGCCCTTCAAGATGACCTGGATAAAATAAGTACATGGAGCGCCACTTGGCAAATGGAATTCAATGTTAATAAATGCCATGTTATGGAATGTGGAATAGGAGAACATAGACCCCACACTACCTATGAGCCACAGAGATATTAGAAAGAACTTTTTTAGTGTCAGAGTGGTTGACAAATGGAATGCATTAGGAAGCGATGTGGTGGAGGCTGACTCCATACACAGTTTCAAGTGTAGATATGATAGAGCCCAATAGGCTCAGGAAACTGTACACCTGTTGATTGACGGTGAGAGGCGGGACCAAAGAGCCAGAGCTCAACCCCCGCAAGCACAACTAGGTGAGTACAACTAGGTGAGTACCTATATATTATGTGAGAAATCTTTAAAGAATTCTGATAAAGAAAGAGATCTAGGGGTGGTTCTAGATAGAAAACTATCACCTGAGGACCACATAAAGAATATTGTGCGAGGAGCCTATGCCACGCTTTCTAACTTCAGAATTGCGTTTAAATACATGGATGGCGATATACTAAAGAAATTGTTCACGACTTTTGTTAGGCCAAAGCTAGAATATGCAGCGGTTGTGTGGTGCCCATATCTTAAGAAGCACATCAACAAACTGGAAAAGGTGCAAAGACATGCTACTAAGTGGCTCCCAGAACTGAAGGGCAAGAGCTACGAGGAGAGGTTAGAGGCATTAAATGTGCCAAAACTAGAAGACAAGAAAGGAGGTGATATGATCACTACATACAAAATAGTAACAGGAATTGATAAAATCGATAGGGAAGATTTCCTGAGACCTGGAACTTTAAGAACAAGAGGTCATAGATATAAACTAGCTAAACACAGATGCCGAAGAAATATAAGAAAATTCACTTTCGCAAACAGAGTGGTAGACGGTTGGAACAAGTTAGGGGAGAAGGTGGTGGAGGTCAAGACCGTCAGTAGTTTCAAAGCGTTATATGACAAAGAGTGCTGGGAAGACGGGACACCACGAGCGTAGCTCTCATCCTGTAACTACACTTAGGTAATTACACTTAGATAATAATTACACACACACACACACACACACACACACACACACACACACACACACACACACACACACACACACACACACACACACACACACACACACACACACACGGAGTGGAGGAAGGACAGAGGACAACAGGATTACATGCAACAGAGCTAGGAACGATTACATTAACATGCGAGTATCAGAAAGAAATTGAGAATGATACTGCGATCAAAGCAAAAAAAAAAAACCTGAATTACCAGTACTACATAGTCATGTAAGGAGGAAAATGTCAGTGAACGACCGAGTGACAAAACTATGGAACACAGAGGGGGGCACATTTGGAAAGTGACGAGGAAATTTGCGAGATACTGAATGACAGTTTTCACGGAGTGTTCACAACCGAGCCTGAGCAGCGCCCATTGTTAGAAGAGGAGAGACTATCAGATGTAGAGGTGACAGTAGAGGAGGTAATGAAACAGCTAACAACACTGGATGAAACTAAAGTAGTTGCACCAGATAATGTATCACCGTGGATACTAAGAGGCAGAGCAGGCCCTCAGCGTGCCTCTGGCAAGGATCAATAATGAGCCGCTTATGAAGGGAAAGTTTCGCAGGTGCTTGAAGAAGGCAAATGTGGTAACAGTTTTAAAGAAAGGGGATAGGGAGGAGGCACTTAACTATAGACCTGTATCACTGACAAGCATCTATAAAATACTTAAAAGAATAATCAGGTTAAGACTGATTGCACACCTAGAGAACATTAGGTTTGTAAACATATCGCAACTGGTCTATAGAATTACCCAAATCCTGCTAGCATTACGTAAGTAATGAAGAAAATATGGTATATTTACTCAGTATAATGTTGGTGCTGAGTGCAGAACATGAGCAAACCTATTTTTACTTTGAAATAATCTAATTTCATAACCAAATTAGAAGTAAATATGTAGCAGTTATCTGTATGTACTGTATCTGTATTATGTGCTACCCAATCCTTCAATATATGTACCTAAGACATATAACTTTACCATTGTATTCATTGATATCATTTTATCTCATAGTTGTTATATTGAACACACATTGTGTGCTACCCAGTCCCCCAATATATATATATATACCTAAAGCTTACAACTTTACCATTAAACACTGCTGTCATCATCTATGTGCTATCAGTGTGCTTAATGTGCCTACTGATCTTTGTTATATTATTAACTGTTAGATTAAGGACCTGCCCCGAATGCTGTGCGCACTAGTGGCTTTACAAGACTGTAAAACATCGATGCTGTGTACTCTCATACACCCAGAGTACCTTGTATATAAATAAATAAATAATGAGGCATGGTAAGTGAAGAGTGTGAAATTTAAAGAAATTACCAGCAATACTCATATTGCGAACAACTCAAAGTAAACCTGAAGGCCAACATAGAGTTAGGCAAGGATATGCTGAGAGAAACTTCATGGATAAATTAACTCGCATACACATATGGTGTTTAACGAAGACAAGTTCCAGCTCATGCGCTATGGAAAAAATGAAAATATAAAAACGGAAACCACGTACAAAACTCAGGCAAATCTTAACATAGAACGAAAAGGCAATGTAAAGGATCTGGGTGTACTCATGTCGGAAGACTTTACCTTTAAAGAACACAATAAAGTGGCCGTCACAACTGCACGAAAAATGACAGGTTGGATAACAAGAACTTTTCACACTAGAGATGCTATACCGATGATGACACTTTTCAAAACGCTTGTGCTCTCTAGAGTGCACAATGACAGCCCCTTTCACTGCTGGAGAAATTGCTGACCTGGAGAGCGTGCAGAGATCCTTTACTGCTAGAATCCACTCTGTAAAACATCTAAACTATTGGGACCGACTAAAGAGCCTAAATCTGTACTCCCTTGAGCGCAGGCGGGAGAGATACATAATAATTTACACGTGGAAAATATTAGAGGGGCTGGTCCCAAACCTGCACACAGAAATAACATCACATGAGACCAGAAGACATGGCAGGATGTGCAGAATACCCCCGTTGAAAAGCAGAGGTGCAACTGGTACTCTGAGAGAGAACTCTATCAACATCAGAGGCCCGAGACTGTTCAACACGCTCCCGCTACACATAAGGGGCATAACTGGCAAACCCCTCACAGTGTTCAAGAGAGAACTGGATAAGCACCTCCAAAGGATACCTGATCAACCAGGCTGTGACTCATACGTCAGGCTGCGAGCAGCCGCGTCCAACAGCCTGGTTGATCAGTCCAGCAACCAGGAGGCCTGGTCGACGACCGGGCCGCGGGGACGCTAAGCCCCGGAAGCACCTCAAGGTAAGGTACAAGAGGTTAATAAAGGACTGGAAAAGTATAAGGAAAAAAAAGAGGCGTATGCACAAGTTGTACAAGAGAAAGAGACGATCAAGGAAGTGTGTTTGGAAGTGAAAACCAGAAATGATCAACAAGAAGCAGAAATTAGGCGAGCAATTAGGAAAACTGGTAACCAACAGTAAACTTGTATTAAACACTGCAGATAGAAGTAAGTCCATAATAATCTTCGGTTGTTTGGAAATAAAAGGAAATATCATCTTGGGTGGACAGAGCAGCAGAAGAGATGAAATCATGAGAGAAAATAGTAGGTTTAGGAGAAGGCCTAAATTCAAGGGAAAATGTCTGATTTTAGGATAGGAAAATATGACACAAATTGCCCCTTAAGGGTGACTTTTACTGGAGTGAAACAAATGACGGAAGTGGTTAGAAATGCCAGGATATTACAATGATGAGCTTGGCAAACTTTGGTCAATAAGACAAGACCTCTTAAAGGCAACAGAAAAGCTAAAACGAAACGTCTAAATGGGAATATAAATGAAGAGAATTTGTTGTTTTCTACAAGTGTCGGGGACTGGAAAGTTAGTGAAATGGTACATAAAAAACAAAGCAACAAAATCATTAGAGGAAGGGGGGGGGGTAAAGGACAAAGGGAACATGTTCCTGTAAATTATATATACCAACACAGATGGAGTGAGATAAAAAAATACTGGAGCTAAAAGATATAATTCGGCTAAAGATCTCGGATATTGTTGCACTAACAGAGACAAACTTGAAAATACAGTATTTTAAATGAGGTCATATTCCCAAGAGGCTACTCAATTTTGAGACATGACAGAAAAACTAGGAAGTGAGGAGTGATAAATTCCAGGTACTCAGATACGGCAAAAATGAGGATCTGAAACATAATACAGGGTATAAAACACAATCGAATCTTCCCATAGTAGGAAAACAGCATGTCAAGGATTTGGGAATAATGATGTCCGACGACCTAACGTTTAGGGAGCATAACCAAGCAAGTATTGCATCAGCCAGAAAAATGATCGGATGGATTACGAGAACTTTCAAATCCAGGGATCCCATCACAATGCTTGTACTCTTCAAGTCACTTGTGTTGTCCCGTCTTGAGTACTGCTCAGTACTCACTTCCCCCTTCAGAGCAGGAGAGATTGCTGAAATAGAGGGAATACATAGAACATAGACGAGATAAAGCACCTAAATTATTGGGATCGTCTCAAAGCTCTCCAAATGTACTCACTAGAAAGGAGACGAGAGAGACACCAAATAATATACACATGGAAAATACTGGAGGGACAGGTCCCAAATCTACACAGTAAAATAACAACGTACTGGAGTGAACGATATGGAAGAAAATGCAGAATAGCACCAGTGAAGAGCAGAGGTGCCATAGGCACAATCAGAGAACACTGTATGATCATCAGAGGTCCGCGGTTGTTCAACGTCCTACCAGCGAGCATCAGAAATATTACAGGAACAACCGTGGACATCTTCAAGAGGAAACTAGACTGTTTCCTTCAAGGAGCGCCGGACCAACCGGGCTGTGGTTGGTATATGGGCCTGCGGACTGCTTCAAGCAACAGCCTGGTGGACCAAACTCAAGTCAAGTCTGGCCTCGGGCCGGGCTTGGGGAGTAGAAGAATTCCCAGAACTCCATCAAGCAGGTATCAACCAGGAGGAGTGACCGTGCTGGTGAAAGAACACCAGAAGGTAAGAGTAATAATAATAATAATAATAATAATATGTTTATTCAGGAAAGGTACATACATAGAGAGATTTTACATAAGTGGATCAATTTATAGATAGAGCTAGTACATACAATGCCTAAAGCCACTATTACGCAATGCGTTTCGGGCAAGAAAACATTAATATCTAAACTTAATACTAATTGGACAAAAAGAATAAAATGTTTTGAGAATAGATACAATTAAAGGTACAAAAAAAGGGGGAACATGACTGAAAAGCAGCACAAATACAATATGTAGACAAACAGCGTTGAATAAAAAAAAAAAAAAATAAGACATGGGTTGACAATAGAAATCGAAAACCAATCGAAAACCCTCGAGCAGTTGACATATTGGGATGGCTGGTCTGGAATCAGGATGATAAACTGATAATCGTAAATGCCTCCAGACCACCAGCAAGCAACACATGGACAAAGGAGGAACACACTAGAGGGCCTCATAATGATCACAAGAAAGACTATAGTAGGAACAAATAAATCCCGATTGTTTGTACTGGGGACTTTAAGTTTAAGGCAATAGATTGGAAGGCCTATGAAGCAAGAATGGAGGACATTTGGACAGGCAGATTTATAAACCTCATTCTGGAGACGTTCATGCCTCAACACGTGAAGCAGGCCACAAGAATGAGGGAAGGGGATGTACCGTCAATATTGAATCTAATAATCACCAGGAAAGATGAGGATATATTTGACATCCAGTACCTTCCTCCCTTGGGAAAGAGTGATCATGTCATGTTGGAAATTAAATATGCTTTGCAATATCGAGAAGAGAATGGGGACATTGAACCATTTTATAAACTAAAATAAATTTGATGGGACAGGCTTGTTGCTAGGCAAGGAAGTAAATGAGATGCATGTCAAGTTTTGCAAGATATACAATGAAGGCCACACCCACCAAGCTGGTCTCCACACACTCATCAGGCTGGTCTCCACACACTCACCAGGCTGGTCTCCACACACTCACCAAGTTGGTCTCCACACACTCACCAGGCTGGTCTCCACACACTCACCAGGCTGGTCTCCACACACTCACCAGGCTGGTCTCCACACACTCACCAGGCTGGTCTCCACACACTCACCAGGCTGGTCTCCACACACTCACCAGGCTGGTCTCCACACACTCACCAAGTTGTTCTCCACACACTCACCAGGCTGGTCTCCACACACTCACCAGGCTGGTCTCCACACACCAAGCTGGTCTCCACACACTCACCAGGCTGGTCTCCACACACTCACCAGGCTGGTCTCCACACACTCACCAAGCTGGTCTCCACACACTCACCAGGCTGGTCTCCACACATTCACCAGGCTGGTCTCCACACACCAAGCTGGTCTCCACACTCACCAGGCTGGTCTCCACACACACACCAAGCTGGTCTCCACACACCAAGCTGGTCTCCACACACTCACCAGGCTGGTCTCCACACACTCACCAAGCTGGTCTCCACACACTCACCAAGCTGGTCTCCACACACACACCAAGCTGGTCTCCACACACCAAGCTGGTCTCCACACACTCACCAGGCTGGTCTCCACACACTCACCAAGCTGGTCTCCACACACTCACCAGGCTGGTCTCCACACACTCACCAAGCTGGTCTACACACACCAAGCTGGTCTCCACACACCAAGCTGGTCTCCACACACTCACCAGGCTGGTCTCCACACACACACCAAGCTGGTCTCCACACACACACCAAGCTGGTCTCCACACACTCACCAAGCTGGTCTCCACACACTCACCAAGCTGGTCTCCACACACACACCAAGCTGGTCTCCACACTCTCACCAAACTGGTCTCCACACACTCACCAAGCTGGTCTCCACACACCAAGCTGGTCTCCACACACCAAGCTGGTCTCCACACACTCACCAGGCTGGTCTCCACACACTCACCAGGCTGGTCTCCACACACTCACCAGGCTGGTCTCCACACACTCACCAGGCTGGTCTCCACACACTCACCAAGTTGTTCTCCACACACTCACCAGGCTGGTCTCCACACACTCACCAGGCTGGTCTCCACACACCAAGCTGGTCTCCACACACTCACCAGGCTGGTCTCCACACACTCACCAGGCTGGTCTCCACACACTCACCAAGCTGGTCTCCACACACTCACCAGGCTGGTCTCCACACACTCACCAGCTGGTCTCCACACACACCAAGCTGGTCTCCACACACTCACCAGGCTGGTCTCCACACACACACCAAGCTGGTTTCCACACACCAAGCTGGTCTCCACACACTCACCAGGCTGGTCTCCACACACTCACCAAGCTGGTCTCCACACACTCACCAAGCTGGTCTCCACACACACACCAAGCTGGTCTCCACACACCAAGCTGGTCTCCACACACTCACCAGGCTGGTCTCCACACACTCACCAAGCTGGTCTCCACACACTCACCAGGCTGGTCTCCACACACACCAAGCTGGTCTACACACACCAAGCTGGTCTCCACACACCAAGCTGGTCTCCACACACTCACCAGGCTGGTCTCCACACACACACCAAGCTGGTCTCCACCACACACCAAGCTGGTCTCCACACACTCACCAAGCTGGTCTCCACACACTCACCAAGCTGGTCTCCACACACACACCAAGCTGGTCTCCACACACTCACCAAGCTGGTCTCCACACACTCACCAAGCTGGTCTCCACACACCAAGCTGGTCTCCACACACCAAGCTGGTCTCCACACACTCACCAAGCTGGTCTCCACACACACACACCAAGCTGGTCTCCACACACCCACCAAGCTGGTCTCCACACACACACCAAGCTGGTCTCCACACACTCACCAAGCTGGTCTCCACACACACACCAAGCTGGTCTCCACACACCACCAAGCTGGTCTCCACACACTCACCAAGCTGGTCTCCACACACTCACCAAGCTGGTCTCCACACACTCACCAAGCTGGTCTCCACACACTCACCAAGCTGGTCTCCACACACTCACCAAGCTGGTCTCCACACACTCACCAAGCTGGTCTCCACACACTCACCAAGCTGGTCTCCACACACTCACCAAGCTGGTCTCCACACACTCACCAAGCTGGTCTCCACACACTCACCAAGCTGGTCTCCACACACACACCAAGCTGGTCTCCACACACTCACCAAGCTGGTCTCCACACACTCACCAAGCCGGTCTCCACACACACACACCAAGCTGGTCTCCACACACACACCAAGCTGGTCTCCACACACACACACCAAGCTGGTCTCCACACACACACCAAGCTGGTCTCCACACACTCACCAAGCTGGTCTCCACACACTCACCAAGCTGGTCTCCACACACACACCAAGCTGGTCTCCACACACACACCAAGCTGGTCTCTACACACACACCAAGCTGGTCTCCACACACCAAGCTGGTCTCCACACACACACCAAGCTGGTCTCCACACACACACACCAAGCTGGTCTCCACACACCAAGCTGGTCTCCACACACACACCAAGCTGGTCTCCACACACTCACCAGCTGGTCTCCACACACTCACCAAGCTGGTCTCCACACACTCACCAAGCTGGTCTCCACACACCAAGCTGGTCTCCACACACACCAAGCTGGTCTCCACACACTCACCAAGCTGGTCTCCACACACACACCAAGCTGGTCTCCACACACCCACCAGCTGGTCTCCACACACCCACCAGGCTGGTCTCCACACACTCACCAGGCTGGTCTCCACACACCCACCAGGCTGGTCTCCACACACTCACCAGCTGGTATCCACACACTCACCAAGCTGGTCTCCACACACCCACCAGGCTGGTCTCACACACTCACCAAGCTGGTCTCCACACACTCACCAGGCTGGTCACCACACACCCACCAGGCTGGTCTCCACACACTCACCAAGCTGGTCTCCACACACTCACCAGCTGGTCTCCACACACCCACCAGGCTGGTCTCCACACACTCACCAAGCTGGTCTCCACACACTCACCAGCTGGTCTCCACACACTCACCAAGCTGGTCTCCACACAACCACCAGGGGTCTCCACACACTCACCAGGTGGTCTCCACACACCACCAGGTGGTCTCCACACACCCACCAGGCTGGTCTCCACACATCAAGCTGGTCTCCACACACTCACCAAGCTGGTCTCCACACACACACACCAAGCTGGTCTCCACACACTCACCAAGCTGGTCTCCACACACCAAGCTGGTCTCCACACACTCACCAGGCTGGTCTCCACACACCCACCCGGCTGGTCTCCACACACCAAGCTGGTCTCCACACACTCACCAAGCTGGTCTCCACACACACACCAAGCTGGTCTCCACACACTCACCAAGCTGGTCTCCACACACTCACCAAGCTGGTCTCCACACACACACCAAGCTGGTCTCCACACACTCACCAAGCTGGTCTCCACACACTCACCAAGCTGGTCTCCACACACACACCAAGCTGGTCTCCACACACCCACCAAGCTGGTCTCCACACACTCACCAAGCTGGTCTCCACACACTCACCAAGCTGGTCTCCACACACTCACCAAGCTGGTCTCCACACACTCACCAAGCTGGTCTCCACACACTCACCAAGCTGGTCTCCACACACTCACCAAGCTGGTCTCCACACACTCACCAAGCTGGTCTCCACACACTCACCAAGCTGGTCTCCACACACTCACCAAGCTGGTCTCCACACACTCACCAAGCTGGTCTCCACACACACACCAAGCTGGTCTCCACACACTCACCAAGCTGGTCTCCACACACTCACCAAGCTGGTCTCCACACACACACCAAGCTGGTCTCCACACACACACCAAGCTGGTCTCCACACACACACACCAAGCTGGTCTCCACACACACACCAAGCTGGTCTCCACACACTCACCAAGCTGGTCTCCACACACTCACCAAGCTGGTCTCCACACACACACCAAGCTGGTCTCCACACACACACCAAGCTGGTCTCCACACACACACCAAGCTGGTCTCCACACACCAAGCTGGTCTCCACACACACACCAAGCTGGTCTCCACACACACACCAAGCTGGTCTCCACACACCAAGCTGGTCTCCACACACACACCAAGCTGGTCTCCACACACTCACCAGGCTGGTCTCCACACACTCACCAAGCTGGTCTCCACACACTCACCAAGCTGGTCTCCACACACCAAGCTGGTCTCCACACACACACCAAGCTGGTCTCCACACACTCACCAAGCTGGTCTCCACACACTCACCAAGCTGGTCTCCACACACACCCAAGCTGGTCTCCACACACCCACCAGCTGGTCTCCACACACTCACCAGGCTGGTCTCCACACACCCACCAGGCTGGTCTCCACACACTCACCAGGCTGGTCTCCACACACTCACCAAGCTGGTCTCCACACACTCACCAGGCTGGTCTCCACACACTCACCAAGCTGGTCTCCACACACTCACCAGGCTGGTCTCCACACACCCACCAGCTGGTCTCCACACACTCACCAAGCTGGTCTCCACACACTCACCAGGCTGGTCTCCACACACCACCAGGCTGGTCTCCACACACTCACCAAGCTGGTCTCCACACACTCACCAGGCTGGTCTCCACACACTCACCAAGCTGGTCTCCACACACCCACCAAGCTGGTCTCCACACACTCACCAGGCTGGTCTCCACACACCCACCAGGCTGGTCTCCACACACCCACCAGGCTGGTCTCCACACATCAAGCTGGTCTCCACACACTCACCAAGCTGGTCTCCACACACACACCAAGCTGGTCTCCACACACTCACCAAGCTGGTCTCCACACACACCAAGCTGGTCTCCACACACTCACCAAGCTGGTCTCCACACACCCACCAAGCTGGTCTCCACACACCAAGCTGGTCTCCACACACTCACCAAGCTGGTCTCCACACACACACCAAGCTGGTCTCCACACACCACCAAGCTGGTCTCCACACACTCACCAAGCTGGTCTCCACACACTCACCAAGCTGGTCTCCACACACTCACCAAGCTGGTCTCCACACACTCACCAAGCTGGTCTCCACACACCAAGCTGGTCTCCACACACACACCAAGCTGGTCTCCACACACTCACCAAGCTGGTCTCCACACACACACCAAGCTGGTCTCCACACACCCACCAAGCTGGTCTCCACACACACACCAGCTGGTCTCCACACACTCACCAAGCTGGTCTCCACACACCCACCAGGCTGGTCTCCACACACTCACCAGGCTGGTCTCCACACACTCACCAAGCTGGTCTCCACACACCCACCAGGCTGGTCTCCACACACTCACCAAGCTGGTCTCCACACACTCACCAAGCTGGTCTCCACACACCCACCAGCTGGTCTCCACACACTCACCAAGCTGGTCTCCACACACTCACCAGGCTGGTCTCCACACACCCACCAGGCTGGTCTCCACACACTCACCAAGCTGGTCTCCACACACTCACCAGGCTGGTCTCCACACACTCACCAAGCTGGTCTCCACACACCACCAGGCTGGTCTCCACACACTCACCAAGCTGGTCTCCACACACCCACCAGGCTGGTCTCCACACACCCACCAGGCTGGTCTCCACACACCAAGCTGGTCTCCACACACTCACCAAGCTGGTCTCCACACACACACCAAGCTGGTCTCCACACACTCACCAAGCTGGTCTCCACACACCAAGCTGGTCTCCACACACTCACCAGGCTGGTCTCCACACACCCACCAAGCTGGTCTCCACACACCAAGCTGGTCTCCACACACTCACCAAGCTGGTCTCCACACACACACCAAGCTGGTCTCCACACACTCACCAAGCTGGTCTCCACACACTCACCAAGCTGGTCTCCACACACTCACCAAGCTGGTCTCCACACACTCACCAAGCTGGTCTCCACACACTCACCAAGCTGGTCTCCACACACTCACCAAGCTGGTCTCCACACACCCACCAAGCTGGTCTCCACACACTCACCAAGCTGGTCTCCACACACACACCAAGCTGGTCTCCACACACTCACCAAGCTGGTCTCCACACACACACCAAGCTGGTCTCCACACACTCACCAAGCTGGTCTCCACACACTCACCAAGCTGGTCTCCACACACCCACCAGGCTGGTCTCCACACACACACCAAGCTGGTCTCCACACACACACCAAGCTGGTCTCCACACACTCACCAAGCTGGTCTCCACACACTCACCAAGCTGGTCTCCACACACCACCAAGCTGGTCTCCACACACTCACCAAGCTGGTCTCCACACACACACCAAGCTGGTCTCCACACACTCACCAAGCTGGTCTCCACACACACACCAAGCTGGTCTCCACACACACACCAAGCTGGTCTCCACACACTCACCAAGCTGGTCTCCACACACTCACCAGGCTGGTCTCCACACACACACCAAGCTGGTCTCCACACACTCACCAAGCTGGTCTCCACACAATCACCAGGCTGGTCTCCACACACCAAGCTGGTCTCCACACACACACCAAGCTGGTCTCCACACACTCACCAGGCTGGTCTCCACACACCAAGCTGGTCTCCACACACACACCAAGCTGGTCTCCACACACTCACCAGGCTGGTCTCCACACACTCACCAAGCTGGTCTCCACACACTCACCAGGCTGGTCTCCACACACTCACCAAGCTGGTCTCCACACACTCACCAAGCTGGTCTCCACACACTCACCAGGCTGGTCTCCACACACCCACCAGGCTGGTCTCCACACACTCACCAAGCTGGTCTCCACACACTCACCAAGCTGGTCTCCACACACTCACCAAGCTGGTCTCCACACACTCACCAAGCTGGTCTCCACACACCAGGCTGGTCTCCACACACCAGGCTGGTCTCCACACACCAAGCTGGTCTCCACACACTCACCAAGCTGGTCTCCACACACACACACCAAGCTGGTCTCCACACACTCACCAAGCTGGTCTCCACACACACACCAAGCTGGTCTCCACACACTCACCAAGCTGGTCTCCACACACTCACCAAGCTGGTCTCCACACACACACCAAGCTGGTCTCCACACACACACACCAAGCTGGTCTCCACACACACACACCAAGCTGGTCTCCACACACACACACCAAGCTGGTCTCCACACACTCACCAAGCTGGTCTCCACACACACACCAAGCTGGTCTCCACACACACACCAAGCTGGTCTCCACACACACACCAAGCTGGTCTCCACACACCAAGCTGGTCTCCACACACACACACCAAGCTGGTCTCCACACACCAAGCTGGTCTCCACACACTCACCAGCTGGTCTCCACACACTCACCAAGCTGGTCTCCACACACTCACCAAGCTGGTCTCCACACACTCACCAAGCTGGTCTCCACACACCAAGCTGGTCTCCACACACACACCAAGCTGGTCTCCACACACTCACCAAGCTGGTCTCCACACACACACCAAGCTGGTCTCCACACACCCACCAAGCTGGTCTCCACACACCCACCAGGCTGGTCTCCACACACTCACCAAGCTGGTCTCCACACACCAAGCTGGTCTCCACACACACACCAAGCTGGTCTCCACACACTCACCAAGCTGGTCTCCACACACACACCAAGCTGGTCTCCACACACCCACCAAGCTGGTCTCCACACACTCACCAAGCTGGTCTCCACACACTCACCAAGCTGGTCTCCACACACTCACCAAGCTGGTCTCCACACACTCACCAAGCTGGTCTCCACACACTCACCAAGCTGGTCTCCACACACTCACCAAGCTGGTCTCCACACACTCACCAAGCTGGTCTCCACACACTCACCAAGCTGGTCTCCACACACTCACCAAGCTGGTCTCCACACACTCACCAAGCTGGTCTCCACACACACACCAAGCTGGTCTCCACACACTCACCAAGCTGGTCTCCACACACTCACCAAGCTGGTCTCCACACACACACCAAGCTGGTCTCCACACACACACCAAGCTGGTCTCCACACACACACCAAGCTGGTCTCCACACACACACCAAGCTGGTCTCCACACACTCACCAAGCTGGTCTCCACACACTCACCAAGCTGGTCTCCACACACACACCAAGCTGGTCTCCACACACACACCAAGCTGGTCTCCACACACACACCAAGCTGGTCTCCACACACCAAGCTGGTCTCCACACACACACCAAGCTGGTCTCCACACACACACCAAGCTGGTCTCCACACACCAAGCTGGTCTCCACACACACCAAGCTGGTCTCCACACACTCACCAAGCTGGTCTCCACACACTCACCAAGCTGGTCTCCACACACTCACCAAGCTGGTCTCCACACACTCACCAAGCTGGTCTCCACACACCAAGCTGGTCTCCACACACACACCAAGCTGGTCTCCACACACTCACCAAGCTGGTCTCCACACACACACCAAGCTGGTCTCCACACACCCACCAGGCTGGTCTCCACACACCACCAAGCTGGTCTCCACACACTCACCAGGCTGGTCTCCACACACCCACCAGGCTGGTCTCCACACTCACCAGGCTGGTCTCCACACACTCACCAAGCTGGTCTCCACACACCCACCAGGCTGGTCTCCACACACTCACCAAGCTGGTCTCCACACACTCACCAGGCTGGTCTCCACACACCCACCAGGCTGGTCTCCACACACTCACCAAGCTGGTCTCCACACACTCACCAGGCTGGTCTCCACACACCCACCAAGCTGGTCTCCACACACTCACCAAGCTGGTCTCCACACACTCACCAGGCTGGTCTCCACACACTCACCAAGCTGGTCTCCACACACCCACCAGGCTGGTCTCCACACACTCACCAGGCTGGTCTCCACACACCCACCAAGCTGGTCTCCACACACCCACCAGGCTGGTCTCCACACATCAAGCTGGTCTCCACACACTCACCAAGCTGGTCTCCACACACACACCAAGCTGGTCTCCACACACACTCACCAAGCTGGTCTCCACACACCAAGCTGGTCTCCACACACTCACCAGGCTGGTCTCCACACACCCACCAAGCTGGTCTCCACACACCAAGCTGGTCTCCACACACTCACCAAGCTGGTCTCCACACACACACCAAGCTGGTCTCCACACACTCACCAAGCTGGTCTCCACACACTCACCAAGCTGGTCTCCACACACTCACCAAGCTGGTCTCCACACACTCACCAAGCTGGTCTCCACACACTCACCAAGCTGGTCTCCACACACTCACCAAGCTGGTCTCCACACACCCACCAAGCTGGTCTCCACACACTCACCAAGCTGGTCTCCACACACACACCAAGCTGGTCTCCACACACTCACCAAGCTGGTCTCCACACACACACCAAGCTGGTCTCCACACACTCACCAAGCTGGTCTCCACACACTCACCAGGCTGGTCTCCACACACCCACCAAGCTGGTCTCCACACACACACCAAGCTGGTCTCCACACACACACCAAGCTGGTCTCCACACACTCACCAAGCTGGTCTCCACACACTCACCAAGCTGGTCTCCACACACACACCAAGCTGGTCTCCACACACACACCAAGCTGGTCTCCACACACACACCAAGCTGGTCTCCACACACCAAAGCTGGTCTCCACACACACACCAAGCTGGTCTCCACACACACACCAGCTGGTCTCCACACACTCACCAAGCTGGTCTCCACACACTCACCAGGCTGGTCTCCACACACTCACCAAGCTGGTCTCCACACACTCACCAAGCTGGTCTCCACACACTCACCAAGCTGGTCTCCACACACCAAGCTGGTCTCCACACACACACCAAGCTGGTCTCCACACACTCACCAAGCTGGTCTCCACACACACAAAGCTGGTCTCCACACACCCACCAGGCTGGTCTCCACACACTCACCAGGCTGGTCTCCACACACTCACCAAGCTGGTCTCCACACACTCACCAGGCTGGTCTCCACACACTCACCAGGCTGGTCTCCACACACTCACCAAGCTGGTCTCCACACACCCACCAGGCTGGTATCCACACACTCACCAAGCTGGTCTCCACACACTCACCAGGCTGGTCTCCACACACCCACCAGGCTGGTCTCCACACACTCACCAAGCTGGTCTCCACACACTCACCAGCCTGGTCACCACACCACTCCACACAGGCTGGTCTCCACACACTCACGAAGCTGGTCTCCACACACTCACCAGGCTGGTCTCCACACACACACCAGGCTGGTCTCCACACACTCACCAAGCTGGTCTCCACACACTCACCAGGCTGGTCTCCACACACTCACCAAGCTGGTCTCCACACACTCACCAGGCTGGTCTCCACACACTCACCAGGCTGGTCTCCACACACCCACCAGGCTGGTCTCCACACACCACACCAGGCTGGTCTCCACACATCAAGCTGGTCTCCACACACTCACCAAGCTGGTCTCCACACACACACCAAGCTGGTCTCCACACACTCACCAAGCTGGTCTCCACACACTCACCAGGCTGGTCTCCACACACCCACCTGGCTGGTCTCCACACACCAAGCTGGCGTCCACACACCAAGCTGGTCTCCACACACACACCAAGCTGGTCTCCACACACTCACCAAGCTGGTCTCCACACACTCACCAAGCTGGTCTCCACACACTCACCAAGCTGGTCTCCACACACTCACCAAGCTGGTCTCCACACACTCACCAAGCTGGTCTCCACACACTCACCACGCTGGTCTCCACACACCCACCAAGCTGGTCTCCACATACTCACCAAGCTGGTCTCCACACACACACCAAGCTGGTCTCCACACACTCACCAAGCTGGTCTCCACACACACACCAAGCTGGTCTCCACACACACACCAAGCTGGTTTCCACACACTCACCAAGCTGGTCTCCAGACACTCACCAGGCTGGTCTCCACACACACACCAAGCTGGTCTCCACACACTCACCAAGCTGGTCTCCAGACAATCACCAGGCTGGTCTCCACACACCAAGCTGGTCTCCACACACACACCAAGCTGGTCTGCACACACTCACCAGGCTGGTCTCCACACACCAAGCTGGTCTCCACACACTCACCAAGCTGGTCACCACACACTCACCAGGCTGGTCTCCACACACTCACCAAGCTGGTCTCCACACACTCACCAGGCTGGTCTCCACACACTCACCAAGCTGGTCTCCACACACTCACCAAGCTGGTCTCCACACACTCACCAGGCTGGTCTCCACACACCCACAAGGCTGGTCTCCACACACTCACCAAGCTGGTCTCCACACACTCACCAAGCTGGTCTCCACACACTCACCAGGCTGGTCTCCACACACTCACCAAGCTGGTCTCCACACACCAGGCTGGTCTCCACACACCAGGCTGGTCTCCACACACCAAGCTGGTCTCCACACACTCACCAAGCTGGTCTCCACACACACACCAAGCTGGTCTCCACACACTCACCAAGCTGGTCTCCACACACTCACCAAGCTGGTCTCCACACACCCACCAAGCTGGTCTCCACACACTCACCAGGCTGGTCTCCACACACCCACCAAGCTGGTCTCCACACACCCACCAGGCTGGTCTCCACACACTCACCAGGCTGGTCTCCACACACCCACCAAGCTGGTCTCCACACACTCACCAGGCTGGTCTCCACACACTCACCAGGCTGGTCTCCACACACTCACCAAGCTGGTCTCCACACACTCACCAGGCTGGTCTCCACACACTCACCAGGCTGATCTCCACACACTCACCAGGCTGGTCTCCACACACTCACCAGGCTGGTCTCCACACACTCACCAGGCTGATATCCACACACTCACCAGGCTGGTCTCCACTGTGACGATAATCTCTTATCAGAGATTTAGCCTGCTATTTTCGTATTTCATCACGTCCTCAACAATATACGTTTTGTAGTGGCTAAACGTATATGTCAAGACAGCCACACGCACCAGCAACTCCCTCCTCCCCCCACTCCAGCACCTGGTCGATGCGCCGAACCCTTCAACTGCCTAACTAGCGACTTGCGGCTTCCAGCTTTCTCATTGGCCGCCAACCAACACGCCACTCCGGTTCCTCGCCAATCACAAGTCATCGCCAGTTATTGTTGGAGTCCCTTGCGTTTCTGCCAGCCAAAATATCTTGTGCTCTCATCCTATGAACACCTAAGTGACTCACCTTGTGTGGTCAAATAGAGGTTTATAGATAGTGCATATATTCCAGCATTCATATTTTATTTACCTTTGTATGTCAATTCTCCTCCCCCATTAACGTAATCTATTTTCATGTTTATTTATTTTTCCACTTGACATTTTTTACCATTAAGCCAAGATTTTGCATTTATTTCAATTTGTTTTTTATTGTTATTAAAGTACATTGTTTATTATTGTGTTTTATGTTCCTTACCTTACCACAGATTACCAATCACGCAGTCATTCTTTTTTTTTCTCTTTTTTTTCTTTTTTTTTTAATATTTATTATGTGGCCCAGCACTGACACCTGCTAGTTGGAAGACTGCCGACCACCATTTCCAACTCATTACCGTCACACCACACACTCACCAGGCTGGTCTCCACACACTCACCAGGCTGGTCTCCACACACTCACCAGGCTGGTCTCCACACACTCACCAGGCTGGTCTCCACACACACTCACCAGGCTGGTCTCCACACACTCACCAGGCTGGTCTCCACACACACTCACCAGGCTGGTCTCCACACACACTCACCAGGCTGGTCTCCACACACACTCACCAGGCTGGTCTCCATACACTCACCAGGCTGGTCTCCACACACACTCACCAGGCTGGTCTCCACACACTCACCAGGCTGGTCTCCACACACACACCAAGCTGGTCTCCACACACTCACCAGGCTGGTCTCCACACACACTCACCAGGCTGGTCTCCACACACTCACCAGGCTGGTCTCCACACACACTCACCAGGCTGGTCTCCACACACACTCACCAGGCTGGTCTCCACACACACTCACCAGGCTGGTCTCCACACACACTCACCAAGTTGGTCAAAGCCGCATCAGTCTTCTGGTCCTTGCCAATAATGCGGTCAATGTCTGTGCGGAGTTCCTTGTCGTCATCCATCCTCTCTGTCTTCTCTTGATCAAGCTTCTTGTTGAGGTTGGCCTCCACCTGCTGCAGCTCCTCCTTCAGGTTCGTCACACTCTTAGGCGTGTCCTGCAACAGTCAGGTCATGGTGAGACTGGTGACCACACCACCAGGTCACGGTGAGACTGGTGACCACACCACCAGGTCACGGTGAGACTGGTGACCACACCACCAGGTCACGGTGAGACTGGTGACCACACCACCAGGTCACGGTGAGACTGGTGACCACACCACCAGGTCACGGTGAGACTGGTGACCACACCACCAGGTCACAGTGAGACTGGTGACCACACCACCAGGTCACAGTGAGACTGGTGACCACACCACCAGGTCACAGTGAGACTGGTGACCACACCACCAGGTCACAGTGAGACTGGTGACCACACCACCAGGTCACGGTGAGACTGGTGACCACACCACCAGGTCACGGTGAGACTGGTGGCCACACCACCAGGTCACGGTGAGACTGGTGACCACACCACAAGGTCACGGTGAGACTGGTGACCACACCACAAGGTCACAGTGAGACTGGTGGCCACACCACTAGGGTGAGCGAGTATAAGAAATATTGCCAGAACAACTGTGGAAATCTTCAAGAGAAAGCTAGATAGTTTTCTTCAAGAAGTGCCGGACCAACAGGGCTGTGATGGATATGTGGGCCAAGCAACAGCCTGGTGGACCAAACTCTCGTAAGTCAAGCCTGGCCTCGGGTTGCCCCCTCCATAGTGTTTCCTCGTCGTGGTGAGGGGCTCACGTACACCTCCCTGGTGAGGGGCTCACGTACACCTCCCTGGTGTTGCCTCCGGCCCCTCTTTTGGGAGTTGTACGTGTGAATGAACACAAATAGGGGTTTTGCGAGTCAATGGACCACCCACTGGAGGAGTCGCCCGTGAAGAGCTGCCCTAAGTGGATGGTTGGGTGTCCAGGCTGGGGCAAACGGGAGAATGGGATCTTTGCACCAGTGTGGAGAATGGACGAAGCAGTAGGACTCCCCTATTAAGAAGGGGGAGCACCGCTGGGGACAGCTCGCCCTCTTCCTGCACTGGCCAGCGCTTGGCATCCCTGGCTACCGTGGTATCCCTTGGTTCCAGGCCCCAGACTTTTAGCATGAATGATATAAGGAAACTGAACCAACTTCTCTTACCCAGGCTCGTGGGGTGGGCGACCAGGCCCCCAAGTCGGACTGTGATGGAAGACCGGGCTCTGTAGCCCCCGCTACATTGGGCCCAGACCAAGCTAATCCTTTGACACTCTTCACTACTCCCCTCTGCTCCCATCCCCTCCTCTGTGGTAGGGTCGATCCCCAAGCCCCCAGCGATGACCACCTCGTTCCCTGACGCGGCTCCCCCTCTCATTGTGACTACTGCGCCTTTCCCCTCCCCCTCTCATTGGAGGTTCTCAGCACCGACCTCCTTCCTCCCCCCCCTCCCACAGATTCTCCCTTACAATTCCTTTCTGTGCTAATACGGACCACGCCTTGTTTGGTACTGCTACATGGACTAAATATTTTTATTTTCATCTGGATTCTACAGTTCCTGAAGATTTCATCCTCTATAAACACATTGATTCGGCGGATGCCTCTGTTACTTTTAGCCCCACCCGTACTGGTGCACGTGTCGTTGTTGCTCCTCCTCTGGACGCAGCTGCCCACTTAGCCACATTGTCCAGCATTGGGAGACCCCAGCATCACTCAAAAAATGCCTGGTAAAATGCAGTATTGGCACTGTTATCCTCCCGCACCATGTTGCGACTGGTGTTAGGGACCTGAAAGACTGCCACGAGGATATTAAACATATCCTTGAAGCCCAAGGCCATTCTGTCCTCCTGGTTGATACGTTCACCCGACCCCCTCGTCGTCGTCGTCGTCAGCCTCTTCACGTTGTGAAGATCACTTTCGATGGTAGAATCCTCCCGCCTTCTGTAATTATTGCTGGTGCCAGATGCTCCATTCAGGAGTACATTCCCTCTCCTAGGTTTTGCAATAAGTCCTTGAAATTTGGGCATGGTGCCTTCCAATGCACAAGTGCAGGGTCTCTATGCCCCATGTGTGGGGATTCAGGTCACTCTAAGGCAGTGCTCTTCTTCCCAGGCTCGCTGCCTCAGTTGTGGTGACGCCTATCCTACCTTCTCCCACGCGTGTGTACACTGCAAATTTGTTGAAGCCATCCTCAATTTGAAGCAATTTGAATTTGACCATTCATCTTTTCCTGAGGCGAGGCACCAAGTCAGCCGTAACTCCTCTTCCGCTACCGTATCTTATGCTCGTGTTCTGTGTTCAACATTTCCTCGCCCTTCCCTCCTTTCTCAGTCTCACAACCGTTTCCAGGCCTTGACCCGGACACACCCACCACTGCCTTACCTGCACTCTTACGTTCTGAACCAAGGGGTCGTCGTCCTGGTTCTCTGTCTGGTGTTTCCCTCCCTTTCTTCCTTCCTTCCTTCCTTCCTTCCTTCCTTCCTTCCTTCCTTCCCAGTCTGCCATGTCTCCAGTGTCTTCTTCCCTGTCTTCCCCCGATCCTTCTACCTGGCCTTTTCACCTGTCTCTTGGCCCTCCACACCGCCTGTCTGTCCAGGCTGTTGTCCATCATTCTCCCAGCAATCTTCATGTTGGTCGCTCCCGTTCTCATTCTCCTGTTGAGACTATGGAGACTATCGCCCAGCATGTTGCTGCTGGCACGCCTGTCTCCTTAAGTCAGAAATGTAAGCCTGGCTCCTCTCCTCCTTCCTCCCCGGATGGTAAGAAGGCATCACTTTCTTCCCCACCCTCTGACTCCGACTACCAGTTCATTCTCTCCCATTTCGGAGGTCGAGCCCCCAGTCCCAGCTTTGGAAGTTCCTTTAGCTCTAGATTCTCTCTCGGTTGCTGCCCTTGCTGAGGTGCGCTCCCGTTTCTGCTCCCCTTCCCCCTGATTCCCAGCTCTGGACCCTGTTCGCCCGCCTCTGGTCCGTTCTCCCACTTCCTTAACTCCATCGTCATTGCTAAATTTACCCATGCCCCCTAACCCTGATTTCACTGATCCTGATCCTAATCTTTAGTGTACTGTATTCTTCTTTGCCTTTTCATTGTTCTCTGTTGCCGTTCTCTCTTCTTTTGACAAAGTCTATTCTCCAATGGAATATTCGTGGATTTTATGCCATCTTCCATAAACTCCAACTTCTGATAACACAGTTTTGACCACTTTGTGTATGTCTCCAGGAGGCGATGCTTGGTGCTCGTCCTGGTCACTTTCCTGGTTAGTCCTTTCTCCCCCCCCCCCCTATCCAGCTTCTGCTGGGGCCATCACTCTACTGCTCTCTTGATTCGTACTGATATTCCCTTCATCCCCCTACTTTTTGCATCGCCTATACAATGTTCTGAGGCTTGTATCTTTGTGAGTGAATGGTATACAGTATGTTCCATTTATCTCTACCAAATGTCCCACTTTCTCTTCCTAATCTTAAGCACCTGTTGGACTCCTTACCAGGACCTGTGCTCCTGTTGGGTGATTTCAACTGTCACCATACCCTCTGGGTTGATGTTCTGACAAACACCCGAGGCTGCCTTCACGAATCATTTGTCCTCTCTTCTGACTCTTCTGAATTCTGGTGAACCCACTCATGTGGACTCCTGCACTCGCACTCTCTCTTGTCTTGATCTTTCTTTCTACTCGTCTTCTCTTTACTTAGATTTCACGTGATGGGTTCTTGGTGACCTCCATAACAGTGACCATTTCCCCATCCTTGTCACCTTTTTCTCTTCTCACCCTCCCCTCTCCTTCCCTAGGTGTCAGTTTGTCAAGGCTGGCTGGAATCTATTCACCCTCCATGCTACTCTTTCCGACCTCTCCACTCTACCTCTGCCTCGAGCCCTCCTCCTTTTTTATGACACTGTATTCGACTCTGCCCACTGCTGTATTCCTTGCTCTACCTACCAGGGCTCGCGGAAGTGCGTTCCATGGTGGAATGCAGACTGTGTTCGGGCTGTCTGCTGTAAGCGTGCAGCCTGGAAGAAACACTAATGTCGGCAGTTATTGTTTAAGATTCAGTTACTGGGAACAAAAAGTTCCAAGTAGCACGGGCTATGGTGAGCCCGTAGTGAACTTACCTGGCACAGGAGCGAGGCTGTAACTGAATGTAATGCCGGCAAACGGCATTACATTCTTTTATTTTGTTTCGGAAGGCGGGTGTGGTGGCCCGTAGATCCATCCATACGGCTAAACATGAGAGTTGGAAATCTTATGTCTCCACCATTACGTCCGATACTCCTCTGCCACAGATCTGGAAGAAAATCTGCAAGATAGCGGGTAAATTTTTTCCCGATGTCTCACCAGTCCTTCACCTCCGTGGTACTCTTGTGGCGGATCCAGTGACAGTCGCGACCGAACTGGGTTCCCACTTTTCAGCTGTTAGCTCCGGTTCTCATCTTCCTCAATCCTTCCTTCTTCGTATACCCGTTCTTGAATCTCATCTGTTAGATTTCCACACCCATCTCAGACTTCCCTATAATGATCCCTTTTCTCTCTCCGAACTTCAGTCTGTCCTGGCCCTCTGCGGTTCTACGGCAACAGGCTCAGATGACATTCATTATGAGATGCTGCGTCACCTCCCTCCATGCACATTTCAGTATTTACTGAATCTGTATAACCGTATCTGGGAGTCGTTGTCAGCCCCTGAGGACTGGCTCGATGCAGTTGTTCTCCCTATTAGGAAACCAGGGTCTCTAGGGACATCCCCTAAAGACTTCTGCCCATTGCCCTCACAAGTTTCGTCTGCAAACTCTTTGAACGTATGGTCACTGTCTATCTGATGTGGTTCCTGGAACACCATCACCTCCTCTCCCCTTCTCAATTTGGTTTCCGCAAGTGCCGCAGCATGACTGATGTCCTGGTGAACTTGGGGGGTCTATATTCGTACTGCTTTTGCTGCGAAGACCTCCGGTGTTGTTGTCCTTTTTGACCTAGAAAAGACGTATGACACTACCTGGAGATACCATATTCAGTCCCAACTTCGCCCTTTTGGCCTTCGTGGTAATCTCCCTCTCTTCCTCCAAAGCTTCCTCTCTAGTCATTCCATTAGAGTGAGGCTTGGTACCACTCTCTCTCTGCCACTTTTTGGCAATATGAAGGTGTACCCCAAGGTAGTGTTCTGAGCACTACTCTTTTTTTCCTGTTTGCCCTCTATGGTCTTCTTTCCTCCATTATTTCTGGCATCTTCTCAGCGCTCTATGTCGATGATCTTACCTTCTGCTGTCGAGGTAGTGATTCACCTTTCCTTTAATGGCGGCATCAACTTACGATTGATGCCATGTCTTGGGCCATCAATCATGGCTTCAAGTTCTGTACAGCTAAAACTTGTACTATGACTTTTACTCGGAAGCAGGTCATTCTTATGTCGTGCTTTGACTTTTGTCCCTCCTGTGTTCCCTGCTCCCCCTTACCACCTCCCTTTTTCTGTACGGTTGTCTTGCCTACAAAATTCTCTTTCGGTTAGTATTACCAATATTTCTCCTCGTGTTGCTCCGTTCTTGCCCCCGTGGAGGGTCCCCCTTCCTAAATTTTGTAAGACCTTGACCCACGTGACTAAAGCTTTTACCCCTCCTACAGTTCTAAAACCCATTTTCCCTGAACACTTTTCTTCACACTCCTGCTCCATTTCCGTAATCACCGATGGGTCTAAGTTTGCAGACGGTATAGGATACTCTGTGTTTTTCCTGACCACACCTAGGTGTCGCCTGCCTTCGGAGACTAGCATCTTCACAGCAGAACTTTATGCTGTTCTCTATGCTCTTCGCCAACTGCTTTCTCGCTGTCAGTCCTCCTTTGATGTTGTTGACTCTCGCAGTGCACTCATGGCTCTGGAGTCCTCTAATCCAGCCCATCTGGTGGTCGTCGAGTTCAAATTGGCTGTTTCTTATCTCCAGTGCAGTTTAAGACAGTTGGAGTTTTGTTGGGTTCCCAGCCATATATTGGTGTGTCCTTAAATGAGTGTACGAACGCTGTCAATAAGGAAGCTAAAACACCTGTCCCATTTCCCGTAAAGGTATTCCATATTCCGACTTTTATCCTGTTATTCATTCCTCCATCCTTGCC
>WNGS01164690.1:66251-82961 GCA_020271785.1 Procambarus virginalis | reverse complement strand
TTCTTATCTCCAGTGCATTTAAGACAGTGGAGTTTTGTTGGGTTCCCAGCCATATTGGCGTGTCCTTAAATGAGTGTACGAACGCTGTCAATAAGGAGGCTAACAGCACCTGTCCCATTTCCCGTAAAGGTATTCCATATTCCGACTTTTATCCTGTTATTCATTCCTCCATCCTTGCCCGTTGGCAGGGTTGTTGGTCTTCTGTTACTGGTAATAAACTGCGTACTCTTAAGGGTAGTGTGTCCCCATGGCCTTCCTCTTACCACCGTAACCGGCGGTGGGAAACAGCTCTGGCGAGGTTAGGTATTGGCCATATACGCTTAACTCAGGAACACTTAATGGAGCTTCTCCCTGCTCCTTATTGTCCCTCTCACGGACGTGCATATCCTCGTTGAATGTCCAGACTTCCAGAACGTGCCTGTGTCTTGCTTCTTGATCATCCCTCGCGGTCACTTGTCCCTCGATAGTATCCTTGGTGAATCCGATATCTTTGATATCGTTCGCCTTATGTGCTGTTGTTCTCATATTGGCATCTTAGTGATATTTAGCGCCTAATGAATATCCCGCACTTTTGATGGTGCTACATAGCCATCCCGGCTTGGTGCCTTCTTTTGATAATTACTTACTGGCCTCAGGCCGGGCTTGGGGAGTGGATGAACTCCCAGAACCCCATCAAGCAGGTGGTGAGGTTCTGGCCATATATAGCATGCTCTACACCCACCTGCCCTCCTCTACACTCACCTGCCCTCCTCTACACCCACCTGCCCTCCTCTACACCCACCTGCCCTCCTCTACACCCACCTGCCCTCCTCTACACCCACCTGCCCTCCTCTACACCCACCTGCCCCCTCCTCTACACCCACCTGCCCTCCTCTACACCCACCTGCCCTCCTCTATACCCACCTGCCCTCCTCTACACTCACCTGCCCTCCTCTACACTCACCTGGACCTTGGTCTGCAAGGCATCGACCTGCTTCTTGAGGCGGTCCTGACTGAAGATGACGGCATCAATCTGCTGTTGCATCTTGTCTCCCATGATGGCGTTGTTCTCCTTGTGCTGGTTGTTGGTCTGGTGGTGGTGGTGGTGGTGGTGGTGGTGGTGGTGGTGGTACAATTTAATATACATTCACAGAAAATGGGAACAAATAAACAATATTCGAAAATGCAAATAAATATTCTATCTTTGGCTGGATAAATATTTCACATAAGTAATCTTTGTTAACAATTTTATACAATGTTCGACACACACTTTTTTTAGAATATGTAAACTTCTTAATAGTCACTGAACAATATTGGGAAAACTGAAGTGACAGGAACATGATGAACTCACTTTCAGACAAACTGATCATGTCATTCACGGAAATTTTAGTATGACTGAAGCCTGCATATGAAAGAAGGAAATTTGCAGGCCTCAGTCATACTTTACTGAGGCTTCAGTCATACTTTACTGAGGCTTCAGTCATACTTACTGAGGCTTCAGTCATACTTTACTGAGGCTTCAGTCATAATTTACTGAGGCTTCAGTCATACTTTACTGAGGCTTCAGTCATACTTTACTGAGGCCTCAGTCATACTTTACTGAGGCTTCAGTCATACTTTACTGAGGCTTCAGTCATACTTTACTGAGGCTTCAGTCATACTTTACTGAGGCTTCAGTCATACTTTACTGAGGCTTCAGTCATACTTTACTGAGGCTTCAGTCATACTTTACTGAGGCTTCAGTCGTACTTTACTGAGGCTTCAGTCATACTTTACTGAGGCTTCAGTCATACTTTACTGAGGCTTCAGTCGTACTTTACTGAGGCTTCAGTCGTACTTTACTGAGGCTTCAGTCATACTTTACTGAGGCTTCAGTCGTACTTTACTGAGGCTTCAGTCGTACTTTACTGAGGCTTCAGTCATACTTTACTGAGGCTTCAGTCATACTTTACTGAGACTTTACACTACTGATCCTTATGTTCTAGGTGTGTTCATCCACAGCATGTAATGATAATACTCACCAATATAAGGATATTCACGTTCTGGGGTACTCACTAACTGGACATGACTCAAGTTATGGGAGTACTCACAAACATCATGTAACTCAACACATGGGTGTACTCACCGACTGCATCTTGGTGTCGAAGCGGTCGTCCTGCTGGGCCAACTTGGTCTCCACATCCGCCAGACGGGAGTCGAGGCGGGCCACGTCCCGGGCCATCTGCTCCTTGATGCCGTCTGTGTTGATGGGCGGCAGCCGCTGTGCCTGTTGGCCCCCACCTGGTCAGGTACTCTCACTTCCCTCAAACATGTACTCTTGAGGGCCTACTCTCTCTCAAGGTCCCTCAAGCAGGTACTACTCCCAGAGTCCCTCAAGCAGGTACTACACCCAGGGTCCCTCAAGCAGGTACTACTCCCAGGGTCCCTCAAGCAGGTACTACTCCAGGGTCCCTCAAGCAGGTACTACTCACAGGGTCCCTCAAGCAGGTACTACTCACAGGGTCCCTCAAGCAGGTACTACTCCCAGAGTCCCTCAAGCAGGTACTACACCCAGGGTCCCTCAAGCAGGTACTACTCCAGGGTCCCTCAAGCAGGTACTACTCCCAGAGTCCCTCAAGCAGGTACTACTCACAGGGTCCCTCAAGCAGGTACTACTCCCAGAGTCCCTCAAGCAGGTACTACTCCAGGGTTCCTATGGCTAAAAGTAATAATAATCTATATAAATAAAATTGTAAATGTTCGTTTGCTCAAAATCGCTAATCTCCGAAAGTTCTTCACCGATGGCTTTGAAATTTTGACACAACGGACCATTTGCATCCGAGCGAGTTTTTATGTACATACTATATAGATATCACGTCTGTGACGGGAAAAAACATGTTTTTTTTTAAACTGTGTTTTTCATGTGAGGGAAATCTTCAAAACCTCTTTTCCAATTGCTTTGAAATATTGACACAACGTTCCATTAAAAAACATGCGTGTTTTTATATACCTATTACATAGATGCCACACTTGTGACAGGTAAAAACATGTTTTTTTTAACAGTGCCATCTAAGCAGTTTCCATGGTAATTACCTAAGTGTAGTTACAGGATGAGAGCTACGCTCGTGGTGTCCCGTCTTCCCAGCACTCTTTGTCATATAACGCTTTGAAACTACTGACGGTCTTGGCCTCCACCACCTTCTCCCCTAACTTGTTCCAACCGTCTACCGCTCTGTTTGCGAAAGTGAATTTTCTTATATTTCTCTGGCATCTGTGTTTAGCTAGTTTAAATCTGTGACCTCTTGTTCTTAAAGTTCCAGGTCTCAGGAAATCTTCCCTATCGATTTTATCAATTCCTGTTACTATTTTGTATGTAGTGATCATATCACCTCTTTTTCTTCTGTCTTCTAGTTTTGGCATATTTAATGCCTCTAACCTCTCCTCGTAGCTCTTGCCCTTCAGTTCTGGGAGCCACTTAGTAGCGTGTCTTTGCACCTTTTCCAGTTTGTTGATGTGCTTCTTAAGATATGGGCACCACACAACCGCTGCATATTCTAGCTTTGGCCTAACAAAAGTCGTGAACAATTTTTTTAGTATATCGCCATCCATGTATTTAAAAGCAATTCTGAAGTTAGAAAGCGTGGCATAGGCTCCTTTGAGCCTATGTAGTGGTTAAGTGGTGTAGTGGTTAAGACGCTCGCCTGGCGTCCAGTAAGCACTTTGTCATGGGTTCGTATCCTGGCCGGGGAGGATTTACTGGGCGCAAATCCTTAACTGTAGCCTCTGTTTAACTCAACAGTAAAATGTGTACTTGGTTGCTAAACGATTTTTTGCGGAGTCGTATTCCAGGGAACATAGGATTAAGGACTTGCCCAAAATGCTGCGCGTACTAGTGGCTGTACAAGAATGTTACAACTCTTGTATATATCTGTTGCACGTAACAGCAGCACACGCTATACTAAGTATATTACGGTTCCATCTCAATGTTTCCGATTGCACTGACAAATTGAAATGTCATAATTTCGATTTATTTTCATTTTGATGGTTTATTTTTTTTTTCTTTTTTTTTCATTTCTTTTTTTTAACTGTTTTTCTTATATTTCAGTGATGGAAACATCAGATTATTTGGGAATGCATCGGACGAGGGAGTGGGAAGTGGGGGACGAGGGGACGGTGGAGTGGGGAATGGTTAGGAGGACGAGGGGACGGGGGAAGGTTGCTGTGGCTCAGCAACGCACATACGTTGCTGAGCCACAGCAACGCGTGGCCGGGTACAGCTAGTAATAATATTAATAATACTTGAGAGTGTAACTTGAGTAAGGTTAGGGAGCATACGTCATAATCAGGTGGTGGAGGAGCCTTCTGCTTGGGCTGTGTGGTGGTCTTGGCGGCCATGTTGCCCAGCGCCGCCTGCAGCTCCGCCATCCCCATCCTCGACCGGTCATCAACGTCATCAATCTTAGCCTCCAACACCTGCAACAACAACAACAACATCAACACCTAATTGATTACGTGGAATACTAACTAATGAAGACTAATATTAATACAAAGTCAAGATCTCGTGTGCAATGATTAGTGCTCCTAAATGTTTATTTTCATCATCATCAACTCTATAAGAAAGTGCAGACATTAAGACGGAATGTGAGGGAATAAGTTGAGAGGAAGCATGTCACGGTGCTGCTGGAAGACATGAAGCCGTCTTGCTAAGTTAACGTGAGGTATATAGTGACCTTGTTGGTGTTCTGTCTGTCGGTGATCTCGGCCGCCAAGACCTTCTGGTGCTCCAGCCGGTGTGTCTTGAGCTGTTCCTGAAGCATCCCGACGTTGTTGTGGATCTCCCCGAGCTTGCTTCTGGTCAGCTCCCCGTGTTGCTGTGGGGTGAGGACCATGTTAGTCACCCCTCTCACCCTCCCCCGTGTTGCTGTGGGGGTGAGGACCATGTTAGTCACCCCTCTCATCCTCCCCCCCGTGTTGCTGTGGGGGTGAGGACCATGTTAGTCACCCCTCTCATCCTCCCCCCCGTGTTGCTGTGGGGTGAGGACCGTGTTAGTCACCCCTCTCACCCCCCCCCCGTGTTGCTGTGGGGTGAGGACCATGTTAGTCACCCCTCTCACCCTCCCCCGTGTTGCTGTGGGGGTGAGGACCATGTTAGTCACCCCTCTCATCCTCCCCCCCGTGTTGCTGTGGGGTGAGGACCGTGTTAGTCACCCCTCTCACCCCCCACGTGTTGCTGTGGGGTGAGGACCATGTTAGTCACCCCTCTCACCCTCCTCCGTGTTGCTGTGGGGGTGAGGACCGTGTTAGTGACCCCTCTCACCCTCCTCCGTGTTGCTGTGGGGGTGAGGACCATGTTAGTCACCCCTCTCACCCTCCCCCGTGTTGCTGTGGGTGAGGACCATGTTAGTCACCCCTCTCACCCCCCCCGTGTTGCTGTGGGGGTGAGGACCGTGTTAGTCACCCCTCTCACCCCCCCCGTGTTGCTGTGGGGTGAGGACCATGTTAGTCACCCCTCTCATCCTCCCCCCCGTGTTGCTGTGGGGTGAGGACCATGTTAGTCACCCCTCTCATCCTCCCCCGTGTTGCTGTGGGGTGAGGACCGTGTTAGTCACCCCTCTCACCCCCCACGTGTTGCTGTGGGGTGAGGACCATGTTAGTCACTCCTCTCACCCCCCCCCCCCGTGTTGCTGTGGGGGGAGGACCATGTTAGTCACCCCTCTCACCCCCCCCCCCCGTGTTGCTGTGGAGGTGAGGACCATGTTAGTCACCCCTCTCACCCCCCCCCCGTGTTGCTGTGGGGGGGAGGACCATGTTAGTCACTCCTCTCACCCTCCCCCGTGTTGCTGTGGGGGTGAGGACCATGTTAGTCACCCCTCTCACCCTCCCCCGTGTTGCTGTGGGGGTGAGGACCATGTTAGTCACCCCTCTCACCCTCCCCCGTGTTGCTGTGGGGTGAGGACCATGTTAGTCACCCCTCTCACCCTCCCCCGTGTTGCTGTGGGGGTGAGGACCATGTTAGTCACCCCTCTCACCCTCCCCCGTGTTGCTGTGGGGTGAGGACCATGTTAGTCACCCCTCTCACCCTCCCCCGTGTTGCTGTGGGGGTGAGGACCATGTTAGTCACCCCTCTCACCCTCCCCCGTGTTGCTGTGGGGGGAGGACCATGTTAGTCACCCCTCTCACCCTCCCCCGTGTTGCTGTGGGGGCGAGGACCATGTTAGTCACTCCTCTCACCCTCCCCCGTGTTGCTGTGGGGTGAGGACCATGTTAGTCACCCCTCTCACCCCCCCCGTGTTTGCTGTGGGGGTGAGGACCATTTTAGTCACCCCTCTCACCCTCCCCCGTGTTGCTGTGGGGGGAGGACCATGTTAGTCACCCCTCTCACCCTCCCCCCGTGTTGCTGTGGGGGTGAGGACCATGTTAGTCACCCCTCTCACCCCCCCCCCCCGTGTTGCTGTGGGGGTGAGGACCATGTTAGTCACCCCTCTCACCCCCCCGTGTTGCTGTGGGGTGAGGACCATGTTAGTCACCCCTCTCACCCCCCCCGTGTTGCTGTGGGGGGGAGGACCATGTTAGTCACCCCTCTCACCCCCCCCCCCGTGTTGCTGTGGGGTGAGGACCATGTTAGTCACCCCTCTCACCCCCCCCCCGTGTTGCTATGGGGGGGAGGACCATGTTAGTCACCCCCTCTCACTCCCCCCCCCGTGTTGCTGTGGGGGTGAGGACCATGTTAGTCACCCCTCTCACCCCCCCGTGTTGCTGTGGGGGTGAGGACCATGTTAGTCACCCCTCTCACCCTCCCCCGTGTTGCTGTGGGGGTGAGGACCATGTTAGTCACCCCTCTCACCCCCCCCCCGTGTTGCTGTGGGGGTGAGGACCATGTTAGTCACCCCTCTCACCCCCCCGTGTTGCTGTGGGGGTGAGGACCATGTTAGTCACCCCTCTCACCCTCCCCCCGTGTTGCTGTGGGGGTGAGGACCATGTTAGTCACCCCTCTCACCCTCCCCCGTGTTGCTGTGGGGGTGAGGACCATGTTAGTCACCCCTCTCACCCCCCCCCCCCCCCGTGTTGCTGTGGGGGTGAGGACCATGTTAGTCACCCCTCTCACCCCCCCCCCCCCCCATCTTACTCAACCGACGTGTATTTGCACTTTAATGTGACTCCATGCTGGTGGATGCTGAACAAGAGGATGACGGTGGATGAGAGCAGTAATGGATGGCAGGGAGTGAGGTGCTAATGGAGGCCTAGACTCTCATCTTACATTGATGGCGTCTTGAGCCGGGTCTATGAAGACCCAGCTCCTCTTACACCTGTGCCGGCTGGCCTTCTCTTTGCTTAACAGTCAAAACGATTTGATAGAAAATCAACAGAAGCCGTGATGAGGATTCGAACCTATGTGCTGGGTATTCCCAGATGCACGCTCTTCACAGCTGTGGAGTTTCTCACTGGTATATAATATGCTGCCAACAACGGGCCGGACATTGAGGGGGAAATTAAAGGAAGCTTGAGCTGAGTGGACAGCACTTCGCATTCGTAATTCTGTGGTTCCGGGTTCGATCCCTGGTGGAGGCGGAAACAAATGAGAAAAGTTTCTTTCACCCTGATGTACTTGTTTACCTAGCAGTAAATATGTACCTGGGAGTTAGACAGTTGCTACGGGCTGCTTCCTGGGGATGTGTAACAAAAAGGAGGCCTGGTTGAGGGCAGGGCCGCGGGGACGCTAAGCCCCGAAATCATCTCAAGATAACCTCAAGGGTGTGTTGAGATGATAGATGAAACTGCTCTTTTACCAGAAGCATATTGGACTGGTGACGTAGCAAGATGGTCTCTGGCGTGAACCGAATGGACGACTTTAAAACTTGAAAATGTTTGCCTTTGAGACGTAGTTTGGTACACATTGTGAGTGAGACACACTACAAGTTATTGAATTGAAGTACAATATAGATTGTTGTCACTAAATGCTCGACTTGTATTGTGTGTTCAGAGATCATGAACATTGTTATGATGTACGGAATGCTTTGTTTAACTTATCAATAAAGTTTTCTCTTACAAAGTACAAGTTTTGATACGGAAAAAGTTTGTTGCTATAAAAGTTTTAAAATGTTTGTTACAGAAAAAAATATTTTATAATTTTTTTTTAAGTACGATACAAAAAGTTATATAAATTTTATACTACTACATAAAGAAGTTACATATTTATTCATATATGTTATCTTAATAAATGTTGACTTAAGATTTCTGTGAAGCTGTCAACAACAAACTACGTTACAGAGAGAGATATAAGCCTAAAGGTGATGGTATAGAAACATTGTCTTAGTGAAGTTGAGAGTACATAGTGGTAGTTATGTCTTAGTGAAGTTGAGAGTACATAGTGGTAGTTATGTCTTGGTGAAGTTGAGAGTACATAGTGGTAGTTATGTCTTAGTGAAGTTGAGAGTACATAGTGATAGTTATGTCTTAGTGAAGTTGTCTTAGTACAGTTTTGTTAAAGAATAACGACATATGATGCATAAAGTTACAGAAAGGAAGTGTTAATAAGTCTGGATTTATTAACATAAAGTTAGTTAAGATGCTAAAAAGTTACAGAATGTTATTGAATAAAGAGAAATGTTTGTTAAGAAATTTTACAAAGAAGTTCCCCGTATATAATGTTACTGTTGGCTATAGAGTTAGTCTGATAGTACATAGGACGGCATGCTGTGAAGAGGAGCAGCACGCAAGTACATCTGCATTAGTACACTTTGAGATGAAACATTATATTGGGAGAAAGTGGGAAATACTCATACCCTGGTGTGTGTGGTCAGCAATTGAAATGGACTGAAAGTAGAAGCTCTTGAAGCCACCTCCTCCGTCCACAATTTTAAGCCCAGATTAAACATTAGACACTTATAGTTAAGTAGCACTTGGTAAGTACTCACATCAACGTGCTTCTTGAGCGCCTCGGCGCCTTCGTCGCCGTACATCTTGTGCTCGCGCAGCTGCGCCTCCAGGGAGTCCTGCAGCTCCTTCTCCTTGGCCGCCCTCCGCTTGTTCTCCTCGAGCAGCGTCTTCTCGATCACTGCCAGCTTGTTGACGGTGTCGTTCCTCAGCTTCACCTCCCTGTACACCACACACTCACCTTCACTCACCTTCACTCACTGTCACGCTCAACATTCCCCTTGACAATAGTGTTCAACACATACCGAGCGCTCCATCGTATAACTCGTACAACCTGGGATTCCACTCAAGTCACAGGAAGTCTGGAGGGTTGTATTGAAGCTTTCTACCCATTTCTACATCAGATCTCTACCCATTTATTCGTCAATCCACGACCATTGGTCTGGGGTTACGGGTGCACTCAGAAATGTAGCCTATTCCCCTGGCTTTCCAATTCCCACTAATAGGCAGTGGGAAACAGCTCTGGCTAGGTTACATATTGGCCATACATGCTTAACTCGTGCACATTCAATGGAGCATTTAATAATTAACATTTTCATTTAATGGAAATTTCTTCCCAGACCAAGAAGAACATAAGAAACAGAAATAACAGTGTATCAGCATTATTAATAAGTGTCCAAACTTTAATTAGTTTCGTCCCATCAAAGTTAATTGATGGAACCAAATTCTAAATTGTAGCTAGGGAAAATATCCTTTAAAGAATAGTTACTTGGAAACTCCACTAATGACGCTGTCAGTCATGGATGCAAGTACAATAGACGCAAATTTTCCCTGTAGGCTTTGAAATATTAATGAATACGCATAACATTGTCTAACATATATTATATCGGGTACTACCCACTGTGCATCCAGGAGCCCCTCACACACACACACACACACACACACCCCTCCCATACACTCACACACACACACACACACCCTCCCATACACTCACACACACACACACCCTCCCATACACTCACACATACACACACCCTCCCATACACTCACACACACACATACACCCTCCCATACACTCACACACACACACACACCCTCCCATACACTCACACACACACACACACCCCTCCCATACACTCACACACACACACACACCCTCCNTCTAAATGCATCAGAAAATTTTATGAGTGGGCCCTTTGAGGATATAACATTCCCCAGATGCTTTTCAGAATACTTTATTGAAAAACTTGTGCTGTACTTTTGAAGTACAGGGCAAAAAAATGTTACTGGAATATCTCGGCCTAGTAACCTAGATTGGGATCTCGATAGAGTCGTGCAAGTTAAAAACACGACCACAGCACATTTCCAGGATTGAATATTAGGTTGTTTTTGTACTATACCTTTCACATGTTTCCATAATGTGTTCCATAGCCGCTTTGGTCAGTGGGAGAAGAACTAGATCACCAGCATAACAGAAAACATTAACCTATGCCCACCCCATTTTGTAGGCAAAAATTTTCATTGGTCATTCTGTGGGGAGCCCCTTGGGCTTCCTGGACCTAATAGGACTGATATGCGCTAAATTAGTCTATATTCCTTGTCTGCCATCGACCGGGGTTAGGCACCCAGAAAGGTAGGCATCTCAAAATAAACCCCACTTAGTAGAAATTGTAAAAACCCAAGACCAAACAGAGAAATTGAACTCCCCAAAAGAAGAAAGGAAACAAGCAAACAAGCAATTGTCATTCACCGACACCGCGGCGCTCGTCCTTACACCCCCCCCCCCTTCCGGGAGGGGGAGGGGAGAGCCCAGGCCCCACGCACCGGCCCCTAACACCTCAGTTCGTAACTGAAGCTCTCTGGGGCAAATGTTGACTCTGGCCTCGGTTTCTTGCTGGATTTTGTGTGCCCTTGTGGTGTTTCCTGCTGTTTGTGTATTATAGAAGTTTTATAGTATACCAAGAGCAGCATTCTCTTAGGGCTTCCTCCCCTAAGCACTCTGAGTACTACCCTTGGGTTCTAGGGTTACCTTCCCTGGTGCTCTTGGGCTTCACTTACGTATGAGTTCCTGCTGCTCGGCATTTACCCCGCTCTTGAGGCCAGCTGGGGTTTTGTGGCTTTTGTTTGGCCCTTGAATAGGAAATGGTGGTGTTGCTGGTTTGGGGCGCGAGGTGCTGCTCAGAATGCCTACCAACACGGTGGCCGTGTTCGTTGTTCCTCCTGTTGTGGTTGTGCTTATGTGGGGTTTTTCTCTTTGTTTCTGGCTTGGAAGTGGTCTGCCTCGTGCACCTCCTGAGCCATTCTGGTCCTCGGGCAGGGTGCTCGTTTTTCTCTCTTCCTCGTCTTGTGGTGGCCTCTTCTGTTCAAGGTTGCCTCCAGAAGGCTGTTTCTGTTGGCATTGACCTCTGGGGGTCGAGTCAGTGAGCTTTATGCTTTCCTCTGGCACAGAGGTTTCTGCTCCTCTGGTTCTGGTGGACGTTTTGTTGGTTGCAGTCATCTCCTCTTCTTGCGAAGAATGAGAAGGCGGGCTTCTGTAGGGGTCCGTGGGTTACTAATACTTGGTTGGTCATGTTAGGCTCTGGTGTTGTCTGGTTGTGGCTCTGTGCCGTTATTTGCGCACCTCGGCCTCTGTGACCGTGCACATGCTGTTAAGTCTAGCCAGCCTGCAGTTTACCCTCATGCATATGACATTCGTAAGTAAGTTTGCTGCTTTGACTGCAATGTTTGGCAACATGTCCTGGGGTGACATTCGGGCACGGGGATTTTGGAGGTCAAACAGGGTCGTGGCTGCCTGTTATTTAGTAAACGTTCCTGGTCCTAGTCGTTAGTGTGTGGATTTGAGTCGTAAGTTGCAGCCAGTTGTCTTGTCTTAAAGTTGATCTTCTTGGTGCAACCGCCTCCTGCTTTTTTACTTATTTGGTTATGTAACTCCAGGAAGCCGAAGGGGCTCCCCACAGAAAACCAGCAGTGAATGTAATGAAACGCCATTTTCCGGGGCTCCCTGGCACCTTCCCTCCCTCTGGTCGGCGGTTTTGTTTTTTGATGCTCGGCTTCCAAACTGAGGTGTGAGGGGCCTGCACATTGATCAGGGACTCCCCCTCCCGGGGAGGGGAGGACTGTGCGAACAAACGGTGCGGTGTCGGTGAATGACAATTGCTTGTCTGCTTGTTTCCTTTGTTCTTTTGGGGGAGTTCTATTTCTCTGTTTGGTCTTGGGTTTTTACAATTTCTACCAAGTGGGGTTTGTTTTGAGACTACATTTCTGGGTGCCTAACCCCTGGTCAATGGCAGACAAGGAATACTGTACCCCTAAATACAAGGGGGTCTCAATTAAGCCATTGCTTCCTGTGCCTCTGAGGGGGGGCCAGGTTTTGGCTCTGGTACCCAGTAGGTAGAACTCCATTTACTGAAGCCCAAGACTAATATAGCGCATATTAGCCCGATAGCTCCGGGGCTCGCCCAGAAAATGAAGTTTTATTTCATTCAACGTTGTTTTTTTTAAATTGGCACTTTTTTTTCAGCATTTTTGAGAATGTTGGAACATTACAGAATAATTAAGTTGCTCTAAAGTAACTGAACGCTCTTCAGTTGGCAATTGTTCAGTAGAACTCACCGGGAAATAAGTGTCCCAAAACATTAGAACCTTTTGCCAAGTAAAACAAAGTCTTGAACTGTATTTAATTTTATTTATTAAACTAAATATTAAGAAACAACGTATTAATACAATTGTAAAGATTGTATTAATTCACCTTCATTGTAAAGCTTCTCTTACTTACACTTTTAAAACCATATGTCAGCTGGTCGAGTTACGTCTTAAATCATCGCTTCTTGTTGCTGATCTGTTGGAACCTGGAGCGGTGCCCAGTGTTTTACTTCTGTCATTATTTTCCGAAATTCACACAATATTGGAACTCACAATACGTTATTATTTTAAATGTGGGAGTTTGAGCAAGATTGGAGAACAAGTTAAGTCTAGGTCAGCGGTTGCCAACCTTTCGGAGCTCACGAATCGCTAAATTCATAAATTTAAATCCTGCGGACCACTCGTGCGAATCCTGCGGCACACAAAATAAGAAATGATAGTTATTAGAGCAAACTACTTGATGCCATTAAATGTAACAATTAGGTAAAATAAACAAATAAAATTGTCTTCCGGGCCACTGGTTGGCAACCGCTGCTCAAGGTGGTCTACCCTCGGTGATGAAAACAACCAGGCAACATACACATACACATGCAAACAAAAAAGAAATCCATTACATTTTCTACAAGGTGATAGGGATAGGCCTGTGAAATGGTACAAAGAAATCAAACCAACAAAATCATTGAAGAAAGAGGAAGTAAAGGACAAGGAATGTGAGAATATATCCCTGAAAGTTGTATACTGTACTGTACTAACATAGATGGAGTGAGATAAAAAAAATAGTGGAGCTAAACGATATGATACAGCTTAAGACGCCAGGTATTGTTGGACTAACGGAGAGGAAACAAAGGTGACATATTAAATGAGGTTCTATTCTTAAGGGCTACTCAATTTGAAGATGTGATGAAAATTAGGAAAGGTAGAGGTGTTGCCATTCTGGTGAAAGAACTGCTAAAGATAATCGAATTCATGATTGACAACACACAAGAAGTTGACATAATTGCACTGAAGATTTGTAATTGGGATGATAAACTGATGATCATGCATGTCTCTGTTCCACCCGCATGCAGCACTTGTCACAGGAGCAGCTGGATGATCATGCATGTCTCTGTTCCACCCGCATGCAGCACTTGTCACAGGAGGAGCTGGATGATCATGCATGTCTCTGTTCCACCCGCATGCAGCACTTGTCACAGGAGGAGCTGGATGATCATGCATGTCTCTGTTCCACCCGCATGCAGCACTTGTCACAGGAGGAGCTGGATGATCATGCATGTCTCTGTTCCACCCGCATGCAGCACTTGTCACAGGAGGAGCTGGATGATCATGCATGTCTCTGTTCCACCCGCATGCAGCACTTGTCACAGGAGGAGCTGGATGATCATGCATGTCTCTGTTCCACCTGCATGCAGCACTTGTCACAGGAGGAGCTGGACAACAAAAAGAGAGGCTTCATAATGATCACGAGAGATTATATTTAGAGCAGGTAAAGATAGATCACGACTTGGTGTTCGGTGACTTCCACTTGAAATCTATAGACTGGGAGGCCTTCGAAGCAAGAATGGAGGTCTTTGAACCGGTAGATTTGTAAACCTCATCCTGGAGACATTCGTGTATTAATACATTAAACGACTATGAGAATAAGGGAAGGGGACGTTTTTTCATTACTGGATTTGAGATTCACCAAGAAAGGGGAAGAGATATTAGACTTTCAGTACCTTCTTCTACCATTTGGTAAAATGTTCTTGTCCTTTTGGAATTGGAAAAAATATACAATGCATTACAATCTAGAAGAGAATGAGAAAAAAGCAGTTGAAAAAGCTGATTTCAGGAAAGGATAATATGAAGAACTTAGTTCTTTAATGAATTTAATTGGGAAAGCTTGTTAAGCAAGAAAGAAAATGAGATGTTTGTCAAGTTTTGTTAAATATATTATAAAGATACAAACGAATTTATACCAAAACAGATACAGAACAAGGAAATAGGATTGGTTCAACATAAATTGTTTGAGTGCCAGAGACCAAGAAAGACAAAAATGGAATCAATATAGGAAGAGGCCAAACCCTCAAACATTCCAGCGATACAAAAAAGTGAGAAAACTACACAGCAGTGAGGAGAGAGGCAGAAAGAAATTATGAGAAACGGATTTTGGACAAATGTAAAATAGAATTGGGCCTATTCTATAAATTCACCGAAAGCAAATTGCAGGTAAAGGATAATATTCAAAGGTTGAAAATGGGAAAGGAGATTCATGGAAATAAAAAGGAAATGTATGAAACATTAAATGAACAGTTCCAATGTGTGTGTGTGTGTGTGCAAAATGAAATATTCACAGAACCAGACACTGAGAATTCCAGAGAACAACATAGAGGTGTCTAGAAACGAAGTGGGAAAAAGTTCTCTCAGCTAAGTAGGAACAAGGCAGTTGGCCCAGATGGAGTTTCACCATGGGTTCTGAGAGAATGTGCACCTGAGCTCAGCATTCCACTTTAGCTAATTTTTCAGGCGTCTATGTGTACAGGAGTTGTAGCTGATGTGTGGAAAAAGGCTAACATAGTTCCAACCCACAAAAGTGGCAGCAGGGAAGATCCTCTCAATTATAGGCCTGTATCATTGACAAGTGTAATAGTCAAAATATTGGAAAAAAATTAAAACCAAATGGTAGAACACCTAGAGAGAAGTGATATAACAACAGATTCAGTAGGATTTTCAATCAGGAAGGTCTTGTGTAACAAATTACTTAGTTTGTGATAAAGGCTCGGAGATTTTACTGGAAAGAGATGGTTGGGTTGACTGCATTTATCGGGATTTAAAAAGTCTTTCAACAAAGTATCACATTAAGAGGTTGTTCTGGAAACTGGAACATAATGGAGGAGTGTCAGGAAACCTTAACACAGATGGAAAAATTGTCTGCTAGAAAAATGAGGAAAGTATGTAATAAGAGAGAATGTATCACACTGGCGAAACCTCATTAGTGGAGTACCACAGGGTTCAGTTTTTACACCGGTAATGTTCATTGTCTACAAATATCTATACTACATACTAAACTGAATAAAGAATTATATGAACATATTTGCTGATGATACTAAGCTGATTTAGATAGAGACGATAAGTGACTAAGATGAATGTCATGCCAGTGAAGATGATCTAGGTAACTATATGGAGCACCACTTAGCATATGAAATTCATTGTGAATAATGCAGAATGTTATGAAGTGCAGAATAGGAGAAAATAGGCCCCACACAACCTACAAGTTATGTGAAAAAGCTTTAAGGAATTCTGATAAAGATCTCTGGGTGGTTCTAGATGTAAAACTATCACCTGAGGACCACGTAAAGAACGTGTGAGGAGTATATACTATGCTTTCCATTTTCATAATTGCTTTTAAATACATTAATGGTGAAATACTAACAAAATTATTTGCAACCTTTGTGAGACCAAAGTTAGAATATGCAGCAGTTGTATGGTGCTCATATCTTAAGAAGCATATAAGTTAACTGGAAAAAGTGCAAAGACCAGCAACTAAATGGCTCCCAGAACTGAAAAACAAAGAGTCATAAGGAGAGGCTCGAGATGTTAAATATACCAAAGTTAGAAGAGAAAGAGGCGATGTGATCACTGTACAAAATAGTAACAGCAATTGGCAAAATTGATAAAGAATAATTGCTGGGATCTGGAACTTAAAGAACAAGAGGCCATAGATTTAAGCTAATTAAACAAAGCTTCCCAAAAAATACAGTATTAGAAAATTCACTCCGCAAACAGCGGTAGACGGAACACGTTAAGTGAGAGATGGTGGAGGCCAATTCTGTCAGTAGCTATAACGCTTTATATGACGGAGTATTGTACTGGAAGACGGGACACCACGAGTGTAGCTCTCATCCTGTAACTACACTTAGCAATGACAAAAGTGCATAACCACAGTACAGTATGGCTATGTCTTCTCCTAATAACCAACTATCCTAAGTTTGATCAGTGGTAAGAGACCGCGTTTCCTTTCACTTGATACCTCTGTTCACCCAGCAGTGAATAGGTACCCGAGAGCTAGACAGCTTTTATAGAGATGGTCAGTAGTTGGCCCAGTGGATATAATGGATAAAATTGGTTTGGTGAAATGAAATAATGGGAGAAAATTGGTTTTCACACACACATGCATGCACACAGTAAGTACAGTTTTAGTATCTGACCCAAGGCCTAAATTTAAACTTGGGATAATACAGCAATACATTTCTGGGAGGG
>WNGS01164690.1:35971-58025 GCA_020271785.1 Procambarus virginalis | reverse complement strand
ATGGGGTGGTGGGGTTATGGCAGTGTGGGATGGGGTTGGTGGGGGTTATGGGCAGCGTGGGATGGGGTGGTGGGGTTATGGACAGTGTGGGATGGGTGGTGGGGTTATGGCAGTGTGGGATGGGGTGGTGGGGTTATGGGCAGTGTGGATGGGGTGGTGGGGTTATGGGCAGTGTGGGTGGGGTGGTGGGGTTATGGGCAGCTGGGATGGGGGGATGGGGTATGGGATGGGGTTATGGGCAGTGTGGGATGGGTGGTGGGGTTATGGGCAGTGGTGGGATGGGGTGGTGGGTTATGAGGCAGTGTGGGATGGGGTGGTGGGGTTATAGGCAGTGTGGGATGGGGTGGTGGGGTTATGGGCAGTGTGGGATGGGGTGGTGGGGTTATGGCAGTGTGGATGGGGTGGTGGGGTTATGGGACAGTGTAGGGATGGGTGGTGGGGTTATGGGCAGTGTGGGATGGGGTGGTGGGTTATGGATGCAGTGTGGGATGGGGTGGGTGGGGTTATGGGCAGTGGTGGGATGGGGTGGTGGGGTTATGGGCAGTGTGGGATGGGGTGGTGGGGTTATAGGCAGTGTGGGATGGGGTGGTGGGGTTATGGGCAGGTGGGATGGGTGGGTGGGGTTATGGGACAGTGTGGGATGGGGTGGTGGGGTTATAGGACAGTGTGGGATGGGGTGGGTGGGGTATTGGGTTGTTGTGTGTGAAGTTGGGTGTGGTAGGGTGGTGATGGCAGTGTGGGATGGTGATGGGTTCAGTGTGATGGGTTGGGGTTATAGGCAGTGTGGGATGGGGTGGTGGGGTTATGGCAGTGTGGACTGGGGTGGTGGGGTTTATGGGCAGTGTAGGATGGGGTGGTGGGGTTATAGGCAGTGTGGGATGGGGTGGTGGGGTTATGGGCGAGTGTGGGATAAGGATACAGGGAGAGGATTAGACAGAAATGGAAATGAGGTAGAGACGCCCAGACTGTGCCAATGACAGATCAACACCGGAGTCGGGAAAGCAGCCAACAGCTGAAGAATACACACTGCACACCTGGCCAATGGCAGCTCCCACACTGCCCATAACCCCACCACCCCATCCACACTGCCCATAACCCCACCGCCCATCCCACACTGCCCATAACCCACCGCCCATCCCACACTGCCCATAACCCCACCACCCCATCCCACACTGCCCATAACCCCACACCCATCCACACTTCCCATAACCCCACCACCCCATCCACACTGCCCATAACCCCACCACCCCATCCCACACGCCCATAACCACACTGCCCATAACCCCACCACCCCATCCCACACTGTCCATAACCCCACCACCCATCTGCGGCTGAGCCCTCTAGACAATACAGCATATGGTCAAGGAAGTCTGCGTCAGATAAAGATGAAGATAACTGTACTGAGGAAATACTTGATGATATCAATGTTTCACTTGTGAGTGTGGCAGACAATAGCAAGAGAGCGTGTCCTCGCCCCCTGCCGCGGCCCAGAAGTCCCCGCCGCGGCCAACTCCCAACGTGATACATTCCAAAGGAGTTCACGGCATAAAACTAAGCCGTCGAAAGTCGTTGGCTGATTATGTTGACGAAGTGGAGCCGTTGATATCGTCTGTTATAGAACTAGCCAATAAGATGGAGACGAGTCAATCTGATACTTTTGGACTTCAAGATTCAATGTCGAGTCATTCCTTCCCACTTTTAAATAAACTCACTAACTTGTCAATAAGTCAGCCAGAAGACTGCAATACAGAGCAATACCTACCAGAGTCATCGTTGCAAACCCAAAACTGCATTGCTAGTACATCAGAGGCAGAGCAAGGAGAAATGTCAGTGTTCTCAACCTCGAACTTGAATCACAGCTCTTATTCCGTGGGATCCTTTAGTGTTGAACGGCAAAGTTTTGCAAGTAGTCTCAGCTTGCTTACTGACAATATTTCATTAAATGGCACACGTGAGGGATCAAGCTTAGCATGTGAATTGCACTTGCCTCTCACCGGAACAAGCAGTTCATCTCATCCAGTGGAAAAGTCGGCACTGTGCATCCAAATGGAAGAGCGTCAAAAACAAGATGACATTGACGAAGCGGAAGTTGGAGAGTGCTCTGCCTCCCCATCTATGAATGAGGCAACAAGTGATGCAGTTGAGGCGAGGCCGCAGCAGCAGCAGTGTGATGGTGGGTGCTGCCTCCTTCCTGGCTCCCTCCTCTGCCCGCCCAGGTCAGTTGATCATGTTTCTCTCTAATGTTGCAGTATTCTGATTTGTTGCAACACTAGTACTTTATTGTGTCTATGTATAATGGTTGACATGTGGTTTGCAGGGGAGATCCATGGATAATGATGGACACACCACAGGGCGAGAGACGTCTGAAGCTGCAACACAGCCCTCTGGAGTTGAGTCTTACTGTGCTACACTTTGGCAAGCATCTGACCGTCAACACTGCCAACTGGAGTCCACAGCCATCCAGTAAGTGCATTATCTTGAAAGACTTTTTACCCTTGAAAGTACAGTTATCATCATATGCTGATTCATGACATACGACGATAACTGGACTTTTAATATTAACTTTATACAGTACGGTATGTTCAAAATGATGAATGATGGTCAACAGTGATGACCTTTCTGGGGTACTCTCTTATGTTTTGCCTGCATACCACTAGGACCTGCTTGTATTGCTAAGAATCTGTCTAAAGGCACTTGTTTTTCCCTTTAACACTTGTCTGTAGTGAGACATCACATTGTCATTTAGAAGGTCAATGCAACGGCCTGCTACACCTTTATCTGGGCGAGTTTTTTCAACAAAACTTTGGAGTTCTTACCATACTTCACACGTTTTCTTAACGAGGAAGGGACTGCCTCTACTCGCAACGATTTTCTTAGTTTGAACCTTAAAACTGACTTTCTTGGGACCCATGGCATGATATATAATAATTATTTTTCTGTGGGGAGCCCCTATGGCTTCCTGGAGCTTATCGGGCTAATGTATGTTATATTAGACCGGGACATTAGCTAAGGAGTTCAGACCTACCAGGGACCAGAACCTAGCCCCTTCAGAGAGGTTTCAGGGAGCAATGGCCCTGGAAAACCCCCTTGTGGTTGGGGTTTTTCCTTATCTGCCATCGACCGGGGTTAGGCACCCAGAAAGGTAGGCATAACAAAACAAACCCCACATAGTAAAAAACTAAAACAAAAAACGGAACAGAGGTAGAAACTTCCTACAATCCCAAGGAAACAAGCAAACATCACACTTTACTGCTGCACTGATCGTCCGCGCAGCCCTCCCCGCCCCGAGAGGGGGAGGGGGGAACCCCAGACCTACCGCGCTAGCTGCCTAGCTTCAGTTCGTAAGCTAATGTCAACCGGAATAGACGCTTCTCTGGCCTCTGTTTCCTAGGCGGTGTTTGCCTTGTGTGGCGTTCACTGCCGTGTGTTGTGTTGTGCGGTGGCCAGGAGTACCTCATCAGTGCCGGGGCTGCATGCTCTTAGGGGCATCCTTCCCTAAGCGCCCTGTGAGTACTGCCATTGCGTGACAGGGTTATCTTCCCTGGGGCGTTTGGGAACCATTCCCGTAGAGGTTCTTGCTACTCGGCATTTGCCTCGCCCTTGGGGCCAGCTGGGGCTTGGGGTTCTTGTTTGGCCCTAGGTAGGGACTGGTATTGTGCTGGTTTTGGGCGTCAAGGTGTTGCGCGACCTGCCACCTCAGCGGTGGCCTGTTCCTGTTGCCTCTGGAGACGGTGTACTTTTGCGGGGTTTTTCTTTTGTTTTTATTCATTTGCCAAGTTGGGGTCTGCCCAGTGTGGCTATAGTTCCACTGGTAGTGTTTGGCGGCCCTCTGCTAGGCCCCCGTGATTGTACACGTCGCAGGGGTTTTCAGTGCTATCCTCTACCTTCTTGTTATTTTTGGGTTTCCTAACCGGTTAGTAACACCTTGCCCAGGCTTCCCGTAGCAGTCAGCCTACGGGCCCTGGAAACCCCCTGTCTGGGCTCGGTGGACCATTGAATGTGTCTTCCGGGTTCCAACCCGTTTTGTACGGGATCGTTGGTTGCTGTGCCCTTGTCTCCAGGTAACAGTCGCCACTTTTACCTCCATGATGTTGCCTGTTCAGTCACTGACACCTTGACCCGGAGTCTTGCGAGAGAGATTCTCTGCTTGTTCTCCAGTACTCTCCTGACGTTATTACTGTTTAGAGTACTGGCGGCATCCGTGTTGCAAGCTAGGTTAGGTTGCTGCAACACGCTAGGTTGGTTTCCCACTCGGATGGCCCGAGACTGCCCCGTTTTGGTTAGGTGCTGTTCGCTCCTTTCCCTCCCTGTTCCCGGCTCTGAACCATCTGCGGGTTTCGGGGTTGGGGCGGGGTTTAGTTGGGGCCGAGACTCGGGCGGTTTTCGGGGGCTGCCCTGTTCGGGTTGGGGACGGACGTTTTCGAGCCTGTTCCTCCTGGCATCTGGATCTTACCAGCAGCCCTTTCTTGCTGCCTTTCCCATGGATTCTTCCTTTTCTTTAACCCTTAAACTGCGCATGGCGTATATATACGCCATGAGTAACATGTCCCACGGTGCGTATGGTGTACATATACGCCATAGGGTGCCAGGCCCGATTCAAATGGCCTGCGGCTACACGGGGTTCACATTAGCTTCCTCAGGGCTCTTGTAAATAGACGCCAATTTTTTTTTTTAAATCGTGGGCAATATTCTCAGGTGTGAGGCACAGTACTGTTGGAGCAACCAAGGCAGGCGCATGCAGCATGAGCGAACAGCATTGGTGTTCAGCTTGTGACCACAGCATCGCCGAAAAATGTCAAAATAAATAAATAATTGCTATTATTTAGTGATGACAATATTACAGATGGCCCCCTGACTGTGATATAAATAACCAGGGTTGTGATAATAGCAGGATTGTAATTAGCGCTGTGGGACGAGTGATGCTGAGACGGAGGGAAATAACATCGTTTACTGACTGTGTGGCCACCTGTTATTGTCTGCATTCACCATACCAGCTCAGTGGTTCTCTATGGTGAACACAAATGTAGATATTTACATATATTGTGTGTATTAGTGTAATAACAGCAAAATAATTATGCTGGGAGGAGCCATTTGGGTGACGGAGGTGACGTCGTCTGCATGATTTGTCTACCTGTTTAGAGGGTGGCCACTATGCTCTTTGGGCACACTACAAGCTTAGATGTAGTTACGGTGCATACAACATGTAGATACGGTACTTGTATATAATATGTGTATATAGTGTAATAACACTGCAAACAGTATTGTTGGGGGAGAAAGTTTAGTGCATGTGACCTTGAATGAGTGAGGGAGCCGCCAGCTGACTGTGTATAGCAACGACTCTTAGTGCCTGAATTAACTATATCAGCTTAGTTGTACAGTTGTGGTGAACAAAACATGTTGATTCTTATATATAACGTCTGTGTATTTTGAATAAAATATAAAACAGGATGGTGGGAGGAAAAAGTGGCGAGTGAGGCGTTGTTGAGGGAGTGGCAGCGAGTGGCTGGCTGGTGTGTGGCGGTCACTCCTCGTTGCTTTTCGACTCTTAATACCAACTTAGTGCTTCGTTATGGTGAACAAAACATGCAGATACTTGTATATAACTGTGTATAGAGTAATAGCAGCAAAACTATTTGTTTATTGTTTTATTAACATAATTGAATCACTAATATGCACATCATACTTTTGAGTATAGCGATTACTCACCACTTTTATTATATAAATATATTACAATACACACTATTGAATAATATTACTGCAAAAAAACTAAGAAAAAATCAGACATAGAAATAATTAAGTGATGATATCTTTGTGTCAACTCCCACCTGTCAGCGCGGGTGACGCTGACCGGCTCTGACGACCGCTTTGTCAACGCCCACTTTTTGCCAGACTTCCTCAGTCAATTGCACCCAAAATATGTCGCCTACCATTTTTTTTTTTTACTTTTCCGTTCTCAGGGAACACACATTAACATTTTAAGAAGACTAAATAATTTTTTAGAATTTTGTTTTTCTTGCGCACAGGGGTGTAAATGTCCTCGGGACCCCTGAGCAGGAAGGGTTAAGGGTGGAGGGCTTGGAGGACGGCTCTGCCCCGGGGCCTCTGTTGCTGGTTCCCGGGGCTGTGGGAGATGCCTACTAGCAGTTCTGGGGCGGTTTGCCCCTGCCTGGTTTTCTGCTTTGGGCGGAGTTTTTCGCCCATCCAGTCTGCTTGCTTCTCACTTTGCTGGCGTTTTTCGTATCTTTGCATCGGTCACAGCCCTCTGTTCTGGTGGTTATTTTATTCTGCCGGTTTCCCGGCATGGCCACCAGGGCGGCATTGCGGTTGTTTACATGCGCCTGGGTGTGCGAGCGAGCGTCTTGGGTGAGTTTTTCACCTCCCTTCAGGGGTTTTATTCTCCTGTTGTCGTTTCTTTGCTTTTCTGGTGTTTTCTCCCGTTTCCTGTCCAGTGTCTCGGGCTGTTACGCTTGCTCCCGCACCTTGTCCCTCAGTTTTCGGTCTGTTTTGATCGTTTCCCTGGGGGTTCTGTCTTGTGGTGGTTTGGGCTCCCCCTGGTTCGATTCCAGGTTCCTTGGGGTTCTTTGATTTCGTTCCGGAGGTTTCTTCCTCTTGGGGCCCCCTTCGTGAGTTCAGGGGGCTTTGTTTTCTTGTGTGTGACCCGGTTCTGCCTTCTGGAGTTCCGGAGTCTTCCTGGCTTGCAGACTGATCATTTTGGGTTTTGGCACGTGTTGTGGTCGTGCTGGGACTTTGAAGTTTTGTTGTCGAGGTGGGTCTTATGCAGTTTTGTGCCTTCTTCACCTGGCCAGCGTGGTGCTCTCTGCCCACTTGTTGGCGGCTTGTAATTTTCTTTTCATGGGTGTACACATGTGCATGTGTACTCTGTAAGTGTGTGCACATGTGTATGTGCACACACACGTGTGTACCATAACCTGTGTGTATGTGTATATACATAATATGTATATATGTGTATGTGTACTTTTTCTTTCGGAAGGGGCTCTGTTCCCTTCTCTGTTGACGGGGCGCTGGGGGAGCAGCTTGCTCTGTTGACTCTTGCATGGTCCCGCAGTTAGTGGGCACTTTTGGTTGTCTTCCGGTTTCTGGTGGCGGCAGTGGACGGCTTCTCCCCTTGTGGGGGGGTTCAGGGCTGGTGGGGTGGGCTTCTTCCCCTGCGCTTCGTCATGTCATCTTCGTGGGTGCGTTGGACGTTGTCAATCCACCCCATCCTTCTGGAGTTCCCGTCTGCTCTTTGCAGACATGGGCCTGTCGAATCTGCGGTTCTTCTGGACTTCTTCAGTCTGCGCCCTGGATTCTGTGCCCTCATTGGAGGACTGTTCTCTTGTCCAGCTTCTGTTGGGGCCGCGTGCCTGGATGGTGGCCCTGGACCTCCAGGTCATTCTTAGCACGTTCCTCTCCAGTTTTCGGGACTGGCACAGTTGGTGGTGGGGCTTCAGGCTTCTGCTTTTGTTGCCTTCATTATTTTGTAATTGGCACTTGGTGTATTTCTGGGGGGAGCCCCGTCGGCTCCCCGGAGCTATCCCAGGCTGATATGCTAATGTCAGACTTTGGCATCAGTCATGTGTATGGAGTTCTTAGGCCTACCGGGAACCACGGCCAGAACCGGGCCCCCTCAGAGAGGCAAGGGGAGCAATGGCCTATAGAAGCCCCCGTGTGGTTGGAAGCATTCTATGTCTGCCATCGACCGGGACAGGCACCCAGAAAGGTAAGCGCCCCAAAACAAACCCCTATTCTGGTTAAAATTGCTACCAAAAGCCGAACTAGTGGATAGAACTCCCAAAGAAAAACGAGCAAACTAGTGTGACGTCACACGCTGCCGCGCCGCTGTCTGCGCAGCTCCCCCCTCCCCGGGAGGGGGAAGGTGGAGCCCCAGACCCTCCGCGCCGGCTACCCACACCTCAGTTCTTGAGGCTGATGCTATAGGCGAAGGTCGTGTGCTCTGGCTCCGGTGTTCGCTACAACACTGTGCTTGCGTGTGGTGTTTGTTTTCTGGGTGCGAGCCAGGAGTAATTTTTGGTACTCGGGCTGCATGCGCCTAGGGTTTCCTTCCCTAGGTGCCCTGTAAGTACTACCTTGGGGCTTGGGGCCACCTTCCACAGGCTCCTTGGGATCTGCCTCTGCTGGTCCGTTTTACCTTTTTCGTTTTTTCGGCCGCCTGTTGGGCTCTTGGGTGTTCTGTTCTCCCTTGTTACTGGCAGGTAAGAGGCAGTTTGCACTGGTAGGGGCGCAGGGTGCTGCACAGCTTGTATTCCCGACATAGCGGCCGGCTCTGTTCCCTGGGGCTCGCTGTCCTCTTGCGGGTTTTGTTTTTTTTTTGTTTTTGCCTGGTGGGGGGTTCTCTCATATTCATTCCTTAGTTCTAACCCTTTCACGGTTATACTCGATGGCGCCCCCTGCTAGGTCCCCGTGAGTGTACACGTCCCTGGGGTACAGCTATAGAAGTTCGATTGGTAGTTTGGGCGCCGGTTAGCAGCTCCCTGCCTGGGACTACCTGAGCGCGAGTCCTCTTAAAGTAAACGCTCAGGACCCTGGGAATCCCCTAGGGGGCGCGTGGGTCCGATGGATGTGACCCCGGAGTCCCCACTCGCTGTGTGCGAGTTTGCGGGTTGCTCGGTCCCTTTGTCTCAGGGTGACCCTCATTGTTTTTGCCTCTGCCATGCTGCCTGTTGGGTCGGTGATACTTTCGACCCTGAGTCCTGTGAGTGTTGCTGCTTGCTTGTGACTCAATTTACCCAATCCTCTGATGATTCTCTTCGGGTACAGGCGGCGCGTGCGTTGCAGTCTAGGTTTCGTCTGTTGCAACGCGCTAGGTTGGTTGCTCACCCGGATGCCCCGGGGCTGCCCCGCTTTGCTTTTCGTGACCCGGACTTGGGGGTGGGGGTCGCTTCGATCCTGGTTCAGTCCGCGCCTCGTCCTTCCCCTACTGCTCGTTCTGGTCCCCCCCCCCCTTGCTTCCAGCCCCGAAACGTCTGAGGGTTTCGGGGTCGGAGCAGGGGTTACTTGATCTTGAGACTCGGGCAGCTTCGGGGGGTGCCCCTTCCGGGGGAGCGGCAGAGGCATTCGAGTCTTGTCTCCCGGCCGAAGCTTCGGGGTCTGACCAGTGGGCCCCCCTTCCTTCAGCTGTTCCGGCTGCTCCGTCCTTGTCTTGTGGGGTCGGGGCTTGGGGAGAGGACTCGGCCTCGGGTCCTGTGGTGTTGGACCTCGAGGCTGGGGAGGGGCTGACTTGGGGGCCTTGGGCTCCGCTGGACCCCGCCTGGGTTTTTCTTCCCTCTGAGCGGGGCTTATTGTTACAAGGAGTGGGGTTCTCTTTTCCCCCCTCTGCGTACGAGTTGGATTTGGTGTCGGCCCCTCCCCGGGTTCGGTTCCGTGTTCCCCCGGGTTCGTCGGTTCCGTCTTTCCGGAGGTTTTCGGCTTATCGCATCCAACCTGGTGAGGTGCGAGCGGCCTTTGCAGCTTACCTCCTGCGGGACCCGGATTATGCCTCGGAACTGGATCCTTCTGAGTTCAGGTTTGGGACTTCGTTCCCTTTCTGGCTCCGTTACGAGGTTCCGGAGTCTTCCTGGCTAGCAGCCTGCCCCTTGCTTGTTTTGGATTCCTGGCATTCCTTCTGTCGTTCCCGCACGTTGGAGTGGCGGGAAGCTTCCACGGTGATTCAGGTTTTCCTGGGGGGCGAGCTTGAGTACCTGAATGAGTGCTTGTTTGCCCCTGCCCTCCCCCGCGATGTGGGCGTTATTCAGCTCCATGTGCAGGTTCCCGTCCTTTGTTGCGGAGGACTTACGCGCCCGGGGCCTTTTGGCTTCGGCCTTGCGGTTCTTTTCCATCCTGGAGCTGTCCTCGGATTGGCTCGTGGAGGATGTGAGGACGCTTGGGTCCGTCCCAGGGTCCGGCGCCTTGTCCTCGGCTGCGCGCTCGTTCGCTGCCTTGTTGAAGCTGTTCACGCCGATTTTGCGGGATGCGGTTTCCCTGTTTTATGCTTCCCGTCTCGCGTGTCGGCAGGCGGTGCTGGGTTCCTCCGTGGAATCTGCTTGGGCTCTGGCTCTTAGGCGTTCTTCCCCCTTTTGTCCTCTTCTTTTTGCGGAGTCGGCCGTGGCGCAGTTTATTCAGGCTGCGTCGGCGGCTTGTCGTCCGATGTCGGACTTGTTGGTCTTCCGGGGGTCCGGGGTGGGTCTTCCCGGAAGGGTCGTGCCAGAGCTCGGGGTTCCTCTCGTCGTGTGGTAGGCCTCTGGTGTCAGGTTCGGGTTCGGCTCCTGCTGCGGACCCGCCCTCGTCTGGTCGGCGCGGTGTTCGCTCTGTGCGGGGTTCTGGGTCTCGTAAGGGTCGCCGGCCCTTTCGCGGTTTGCCCCGTTGACGGGGCGAGGGGGGGGCGGCTTGCGCTGTTCGCCCGCGCCTGGTCCCACGATTCGTGGGCCTTTCAGGTCGTGTCTTGCGGTCTGCGGTGGCGTTGGGTGGCCCCTCCCCCTTTGGGGGGGTCGGGGCTGGCAGGGCAAGTTTCTTCCCCTGCGCTCCGTCGCGTCGTCTTGGAGTGGGTACGTTTGGGCGTCGTCGAAACGTCGTCCCTCAGATGGGTTTCCCGTCTGTTTCCGGTTCCGAAACGGGACTGCGCGGACCTGAGGTTCATTCTGGACTTGTCCCGTCTGAACCCCTGGGTTCATTGCCCCTCCTTCGGATGACTACGCTGTCTCAGGTTCGGCTCCTTTTGGAGCCGGGCGCTTGGATGGTGTCCCTGGACCTCCGGGACGCTTATTGGCATGTCCCGATTCATCCGCGGTTCAGGGACTGGCTCGGTTTTGTGGTGGGGCGTCAGAGTTACCGCTTTCGTTGTCTCCCGTTCGGGTTGAACCTGGCACCTCGCGTGTTCACGCGCCTTACACGGGTAGTCGTGGCTCGGTTGCGTCTCCTAGGAGTTCGGGTGTTGGCCTACCTCGACGACTGGCTGGTTTGGGCTCCCAGCCGGTCCGCTTGCTTGCTAGCCAGGGATTTGGTTCTTCCCAGCTCGCCGGGTTCGGGTTCTTGGTGAACTGGAGGAAGTCCCATCTGGTTCCATCTCAGGTTCGGACTTGGCTGGGCCTCGTTTGGGACTCTCGCACCTCCTCCTTGTCTCTCCCTCCGGAGTCTCTCCAGCGGCTGCGGTCCCGCCTTCGTCTGTTTCTGGTGGGCCCTCGGGTCACCCGGCGGTTGCTCGAGGGGCTGTGCGGGAGCCTGAACTTCGCGATGCTGGTCTACCCGCCGGGTCGGGTTTGGCTTCGTCGGCTGTTCTGGTTCCTTCGGGGTCACCCCTTCCGCCTCTCTCGCGATCGCAAGGTTCGACCCCCGGGGTCCTTGCGTCGGTTGCTGGTCACCGGCTTCCTCTTCGGGTTTTTCGGGGTTCGGTGCCATGGCGCCTACCCGAGCCCTCGCTCGATGTGTACACGGATGCGTCGTCTCTAGGCTGGGTTTTGTGACCAGTGCTCACCAGGCCGGCCAGGGGCGTTGGGGTCCTTCCTTCGAGCTCACAGCACGGTGCGGGAGTTCGCGGCGGTGGGTTTGCTCTTCGGGGTTCGGGTGGCCCGCGGATCAACGATCGGCTCCATTCGGACTGCTCTCGTGGTTCATTGCCTGAACCGCGGGGTTCGATGCGGTCTTGCTCTTTGGGAGTGGTCGCTTCGGGTGACTCGTCTGCTGAGTTCTCGGGGTTTGGCTCTCTGGCTGTTCACGGACGGGCGTGTCAACGTCTTGGCGGACGCCCTGTCTGCTTCGTTCCCCTCTCCACGAGTGGACGGTCGACGACGAGTCCTTCCGCTGGCTTTGCCAGACGTTCGGGCGTCCCGAGGTGGACCTCTTCGCGTCGGCGTGGTCGCGGCGTCTTCCCGTGTATGCGGCGCCCTCCCCGATCGCGAGGCCTTCGGGGTCGACGCCTGCGGCTCGACTGGTCGAGGTGGGGTTCCTGTACCTCTTTCCCCGGTTCAGCTGTTGCTCCAGGTCCTGACTCGCTTAGAGACTTACCAGGGGAGAGTTGTCCTTCTGGCCCCTTGGTGGCCGGCCCAGCTTGGTTTCGGTGCTAGTTGCTCGGTGTCCGAACCCGAGGGTTTTTCCGCGACTCCGCCTCTTTCAGCAGATCGGGCCGGTGCGTCACGTGGCTGGTTCGATCTTCTCCTCGAGTCTTCACGTATGGTATTTTGACTCGAGTTTATCATCATCTCTATGGTGATCAGGTGGCCTCCTTGTTGGTGTCTCACCTGCGGGTTCATCTCGGCGGCAGTATGAAGTTTCCTGGCGGTTCCTTCTCTTCTTTTTGCGTCTTCGTCGTGTTCATTCCTTGTCTGTTCGGGTGGTCTTGTCCTTCCTCTCGTGGTTGTTTCAGGACCGTCATCTAAATGCCTGATACACGGTCGCCTCCTATCGTGCGGCGCTGGGGAGCTCACTTCAGCTTGCTTTCGGTATCGATGTTACGTCTGCTCCGTTTCGTCAGCTGTCTCGTGCTTTGTTTCACCAGCCTGCTCATGCGCAACCTGACCCGTCCTGGTCTTTGGACAGGGTGCCTCGCTTTCCTTCCCTTTCCGTCTCCTCATTTTGTGGTGGCCACCTTCGGTCCAGGATTGTTTTTCCAAGGCTTCTTTCTTGTTGGGCTTGGCATCTGGGGTCGGGTCCGGGGAGTGCACATTCATGCTCCTTCGGCGCAGGGCTTCTGCTCTTTTGGTTGTGGTGGTAGTTTTTGTTCGCTTGCAGCCGTCTCCTTCTTTTCTGGCAAAGAATGAGACTGCTGCGTTCCGGAGGGGCCTTGGTTGTTGACGCTTGGTTGGTCTCTCGGCTGGGGCTTTGTGACCAGTGCTCACCAGGTCAGCTGGGGATGGTGGGGTCTGTCTGTCCTCCGTTGGGCTCGCAGCACGGTTCGGGGTTCATGGCTGTCTGGTTTGTGCTTTGGAGGGTTTGGGTCACTCGGTGCTCTTCCATTCTGCTCCATTTGGACTGTTCTTTGGCGGTTCTTTGCCGGAACCGCAGAGTTTCTCTTCGATGTTGACCTTTGGGGTTGGTTCCTTAGAGTGGCTCATTTGCTGGACTCGGGGTTTGGTTAACCGTGAGATTCATGTCCGGGGTGTGTCCTGCGTCCTGGCGGACAGCTGTCTCGGTTCATTCCTCTGTTCGCGGATTGGCTAGTTGTTGCAGTCGGCTCTGCCGGACGTATGGACTCCTGGCCATGGACGTCTTCGAGTTGGCGTGGTCTAGGTGTCGCCCATTTTATGTGGTGCCCTTACCCGCCTGCGAGGCGTTCACGGTGGATGCTTTGCAGCAGAACTGGTCGAGGTGGGGGTACTTGTTCCTCTTCTCCCAGTCCAGGTGTTGTTTCGGGTGCTAGCTCGGTTGGAGCCCTTTCCCACGAGAGTAGTCGTTATGGTTCCTTGGTGGCCGGCCTAGCTTTATTTTCAGACGCTGCTTGATAGGTGTCCAAACCCGGGGCGTTTTCCCGCGGCTCCGCCTCTTTCAGCAGATCGGATCGGTCCTATATGTGACTGGTTCGGCCTTCTCCGAAGACCGCGTCTTCTTCTCTCTTCGCGTCTGGTATTTTGACGCGGGTATCACCATCTCTGTGGTGATCAGGTGGCTTTGTTGACGGTGTCCCACCTGCGAGCTTCGTCTTGGCGACAGTATGTTGTTTGTGGTGTTTCTATCACTTTTTCTTGCTCTTCGTAGGTTGTCGTCTCTTTCTCATCAGGTTGTCTTGTCCTTTCTCGGGTTTTCAGGACTACACTTAATTGATGTTTCTTACTGTTGCCTCGTTTTGTGCGGCGCTGGCAGAGCCGCTCCGGCCTGCTCATGTGTCGCCTGAGCCATCCTGGTCCTTGATCAGGGTGCCTTCTTATCTTTTCCTCAGTTTGTGGTAGCTCCTTCGGTTCAAGTTTCTGCTCTTTGGTACTGGTGGTAGATTTGTACGTTTGCAGCCTTTCTCCGTCCTGGTGACGGTCGAGACGGCGGCTTTCCGGAGGGGTTCTTGGGCTATTGATGCTTGATTGGTTTTGCCGGGGGTGCGTCTTGTGTTGTCCGGTTGCGCTTTTTGCCGTTACCTGCGTACCGTGTCTGGGGATGCGCTTTGGGTTGATCCGGTTCCCCTCGTTCCCTGTTTCAGGGCTCGGGTCTCCCAGGTCCGCAGAGTTTTTCAGTCTTCCAGCCTGCGGTCTGTCTTTGCGCCCGTGCTGTTCGTATGTTTGCAGCTTTTGCTGCTGTCTTGGTGACGTCTGGGGCTCATTTCGGGCGCAAGGATTTGAGGGTCGCACAGGTTCTTGGCTGCCCATTCTTTGTGTGTGTATTCTCCTGTGCATTCTTGTAGCCTAGGGTCGCAGGTTGCAACCTGTTGTCTTGGCTCTGCGTTGCAGAATTTGTGGCGGCCGCCTCCCGGGTTAGCCCTTTCCTTTCCTTCTCTTTGGGTATGAAGCTCCAGGGAGCCGTAGGGGCTCCCCACAGAAAACCAGCGTTGAATGTAATGAAATGCCATTTTCTGGGTGAGCCCCGGAGGCTCCCTCGCAACCCTCCCTCCCACCGGTCGGCGGTTTTTTCGTGTTGGTTGAAGCTTAGCTTCCGAGCTGAAGCTAGGCAGCCGGCGTGGTAGGTTCGGGGCTCCCCCCTCCCCCTCTCGGGGTGGGGAGGGCAGCGCGGCAGTAAAGTGTGATGTTTGCTTGTTTCCTTGGGATTGTAGGGAGTTTCTACCTCTGTTCCGTTTTTTGTTTGTTTTTACCATGTGGGATTTTTGTTATGCCTACCTTTCTGGGTGCCTAACCTCGTTCAATGGCAGATAAGGAAAACCCCAACCACAAGGGGGTTTTCCAGGGCCATTGCTCCCTGAAACCTCTCTGAAGGGGCCAGGTTGTGGCGCTGGTCCCTGGTAGGTCTGAACTCCTTAGCTAATGTCCCAGTCTAATATACATTAGCCCGATAAGCTCCAGGGAGCGTCTGGGGCTCACCCAGAAAATGGCGTTTCATTACATTCAACGCTGGTTTTTTGTTCAAAAAGCAAAAAAGCACAAAAAAAAAAAATTTACAAAGAATTCAAGCGTGATTGTCACTAAGCGGGCAGTCTGGTAAACTGAAGCGGGGTTGCCCGTGCCACCAGGAACCACACGCTCCGTCGACTAGTACGTGTATCAACAAAGTCGCAATTAGTCAAATTTTCCGACGAAATTGGGGTCATAACTCAAATATTTCGTAAGAAGGGGCATTTGTAAGTCGAGGTTCCACTTTATTCAATGCTTAATTTTTGGGCCTTCCTGGGAATTTTTTACTTGTTAGAGGATGTGGACTCACCAGACCTGTTCCTAGACACAGAGGCCTTGTTGCCTGCATTTTTGGCGGTCTTGCCTAGTACAGTCGCACCCGTCCTTTGCAAGGCTGTCAGTATTCAACTCGGCCTGCTGTGCATGTCGGCAGGCTGTACTGGCCCAGTGTTTAGATTTTGCCTGGTTCTTAGCCCTTTTATCTGCCCTTTCCAGATGACATTGTTCAATTCCTTTCCACGGCCATTACATCATGCAGGGCTATCAGTCGGGGTTTTGTCCCTGGCTTTTGTAGGTGGTCCAGTACAGCTGGAGCCACACCTGCTGGGGTTGGGCCTTGTAGGAGTCTCAAGAGGACATTGCATTGCCATCGCCTGGTTCATCTTCATAAGACACATACGTGTGTGTCTTAGAATGATGGAGTGTGTCCGAGTTCGCACTGGCCCTTTCGGGGTTGGCATTGTTTTACCTAGTTACAGTAGAGTACCAAGTGTACTAACCAAGACCTCTTTTGCTTAACAGCAAAGCAAACTGACTAAAAATACTGCATCTTTTCAGAAAGTTAAACTTCACTCCTTACAGTATTACTATATTGACTGAATTTGTAACTTATTAGGCCTAATTTTATCTTTGTTAGGCATTATAGAGAAATCTCTATACATACTGCCAAATAATTGGCTTGATTAGGCTAAACTAGGTTTCTAAGCAAGTGCTTACTTAAAAAAAAAACTATCATATATATTAGAATGGAAAATTTCAGCCATTCAATAAGAGAGAATTGATGTGTTACACCTTTTGCAGAGATGAAAAATGCGTGTGGAAAGCTAGCGTTAAGCACGGTGGGGTGTTACGTGGCAGCTGCCGTGCCCAAGCTGTGTGGCCTGACCCTGTGCGAGATGGGTGATGCTCTGGCCGACATCTCTGCCGCTTTCCAGCACAGCTTCAACCTCATCATTGAAATTCAACTATTGGCAGCATCATATTTACCTCTTTAGCCTGACAGGTATCAAAACATTAACTACTTAACTGTATTTGTGCAACTTGCATAAAATATTTTGGAATTTATAATTATGTATACTAGATCTGGAATTATAAATGTCATCCAAAACATTTATTGCCAGACATTTATGCCAAAACATAACAAAAAGCCCAGTAAGGGTATGTTTATCAGGGAGAGAGCTCCCAAGACGGTTCCTCGTGGCTTCTTGGATACCTCCATCAACTTAAGTCCATGCCCAGGCCCTTGTCAGACCCTGCGAGTCATTGTAAGCCTACCAAGGATCACGAGGCCACAAAACCGGTTCCCCTTCCTCTATAGATGCACAACCTGGCTCCCCCTTCCTCTATAGAGGCACAACCTGGCTCCCCCTTCCTCTATAGAGGCACAACCGGCTCCCCCTTCCTCTATAGAGGCAAACCTGGCTCCCTCTCCTCTATAGAGGCACAACCTGGCTCCCCCTTCCTCTATAGAGGCACAACCTGGCTCCCCCTTCCTCTATAGAGGCACAACCTGGCTCCCCTTCCTCTATAGAGGCACAACCTGGCTCCCCCTTCCTCTATAGATGCACAACCTGGCTCCCCCATCCTCTACAGAGGCACAATCTGGCCTTGAAAAGTCCTTGAAACATAGCATAGTGAATGGTTTTTACTGTGGCATTAGTAAATGGATGGTGATGCACCTGGATAGGTGTTACTTCTTGTAATGCCCAGGAAGCGAGTCTCTAATGTTAAACGATGTCTCCATAGAATCTTTAGGAATTTGAATATGATGAAGCACATTAAAATCTCACAGTTAATTTATTAATTAATTAACACTTCACCCACGAACGACGCAGCATTGCGTCGTTTGTTATTAGACGGAGTTCCACGAACGAAGCAGCATTGCTTTGTTTTCGGCGGCAAATTGGGGGCGGCTTGGGGAAGGGTGCGCCGCAGTTTTGGACATTATATGCATATACTCTTGTAGGGAATTTCATTGCGAACACAATGATACCAAAATGGAAGACCTAGGACCAGAATTGAGGTACGAAAGTTGAAAAGATAATACCATTTATTGTTCTTTACAGTATTAGCGCTCACTGGGGTAATGCTTCGTCACTTCTCTGTTTGCTGTGGGTGTTACACCTGGCTTTTGGACTTTATATATGCATATAGTCCTGTTGGGAATTCTATTGTGAACACATTGATACCAAAATGAAAGACTTAGGTCGAGAATTGAGATGTCCAAAGTGAAGTCTACACATTTTATTGCACTTGCGCATTCCCGGGTAACACGCTCTCACTTTCTCGCCGAGCTTTTGTGCTTCATATGCGCTTAGTTATGTAGAGAATTCTATTGCGAACACATTGATATCAATTTGAAAAACCTAGGACGAGAATTGAGATGACAAAGTAGAAAAGAGTATACACTTTTCAGTATTACCGCGCGCTCTAATGTAAAGAGAGGAGCCTTGGGGGTGACGCCCTTTGACGCAGTGCTCTCTTTCTGGTAACCTTGGCCCACTTTCATCTAGTCGACGGGGCATTATATGCATATACTCGTGTAGAGAATTTCGTTGCGAACACAGTACCAAAATGAAAGACCTAAGACGAGAATTGAGGTGACCAAAGTGAAAAGAATGTTCACATTTTATTGCTCTTGTGCGATCCCGGTAACTCGCTCTCGCTTTCTCTGTTTGCTGCGGGTGGTAAGCCGGGCTTTTGGAGTTTATATGCATTTACGTCTCTTGGATAATTCTATTGCAAACACATTGATACCAAATTTAATGTCTTAGGACGAGAAATGAGGTGACAAAAGTTGAAAAAGAGTATACACTTTTCAGAATTACCGAGCTCTCCCTCGCCCTCCCTGGGCATGCGAATCCCCACCTGGGGTAGTGCGGCACTCGCGGGCCCAAAGCAACAAAGTGTTAAGAGGAGCGTTGTCGGTCTCTCCTAAGGGCAACATGATCTTGTGGGGGGCCTGCTTGGCTGGCCCTCCAATTCCAGACTCAGAGTTGCAGGTTTGCAGGTCGGCCATCGGTCTTGTTATATTTGGATGGCCCATTTCTACCTCTGACATACCACCTGTGACTGGATTAACTCTTCTGCCCCGGTGACCTGTGATTTTCATTGTCGTGGTATATGAGAGAACTCTATCAACATCAAAGGCCCAAGTCTTTTCAACACCCACTCTCTGAACATAAAGGGCATAACTGGCTGACCTCTGTGTTCAAAAGATAACTTGATAAACACCTCCAAAGGATACCTGATCAATGAGGCTGTGATTCATATGTTAGGATATGAGCAGGCATGTCAGTCAGTCTGTTGACTAGACCACCAACTGGGAGGCCTAGTCTCTGACAGGGTTGTTGAGCCTTGGAACCAATTCAAGGTAACTGCAAGGTAAGATACTTATGTATTGGCTCCTGCCCTGGAGGTTGAGGTCTCTTAACCTGGTGATGGGGAAGGGGGGGAGTTGTCATTGTAACTTTTTGGCCTCTTTTTCTTTTGGCACTACTTTTTCACTTAACCTGTTCCAACCATCTACCTCTCTGTTTGCAAAACTGTCTAATATTTTTTTTGGCACCTTTGTTGCCTTATCTTGAATCTATGACCTTTTGTTCTTGAGGTTGCCAGTTTTAGGAATTCCTCTGTCAATTTGGTTGATTCCTGTTATTTTGTAAGTGGTGATCATATCTTCTCGTTATCTTCAATCTTCTAGCTTTGGCATATTTAATGCCTCTAGCCTCTCCTTGTGACTCTTGTTTTTCAGTTCTGGAAGCCATTTTGTAGCATGCCGCTGCACCTTTTCCAGTTTCTTTGTGCTTCTTGAGAGTTGGGCACCACACAACTACTGCATATTCCAATTTTGGTCTCACAAAAGTCATGAACAGTTTCTTTAGTATTTCACCATCCATATAGAGTAATTAAAAGCAAGTCTCAAGTTGGAAAACGACGCATAAGCGCCTCGCACAATGTTCTTTGTGTTCCTCTTAGTCTACTATCTGAAACTACCCCTAGATCTCTTTATCTCTTTCACTAGAATTCTTTAAATTCTCTTCACATAATTTGCAAGTTGTGTGTCCTATTTTCTACAATTCCACATTCCATAACATGGTATTTATTCACATTGAGATCCATTTGCCACATGGTACTCAAAGCACTTATTTTTCTGGGTCAATTGAAGGGAATGATAATCATCTAGGTCTCGTATCTTCCCCCAGAAGCTTAGCATCATCAGCAAACGTCTTGATACCTGATTGTGGGATGTTTTCTTTTTTTTACTGTCACGACTGCAATGCGTACGTCGCCAATGTACATGTGGCAGACGCTTCACGAAGCTGTCGGAATTAGCAAAATAGAAAATACGAGAGCAACCGTACAGGGCCTGGGAGCAAGGTCGAGTTAGAGTCCTTGTGGGTCTCTTCTCAGACTAGCCTCACCTGGTCCTGCTCCACGTTGGTCGTTGGAATCTCCTCAATGATGTAACACTTTAAGGGACTCCTAGGGTCCTCATCAAATTTATAGTTTAGTGACTTACAGGCAACTCGGTGTTGAAGACACTTAGAGCTGAAGGCTTGAGTAATATTGGCAGTATTCAGAAGTGGTTCAACGGAAACACCGCATAAAGCTTAACAGTAGTTTATTTACTAACTTAACCACTAATACACAGGGTGCTTGATTTACTTTCGATTGGCGTCAGCAAAGCTATGGTTGCATTAGCGAGACTCTTGACGTCTGGCTAATCGACTCGTATCCACTCGTGGAGAAACACCTAACTTAACACAGTTGACAGCCAATCACTAACACGGCAACCTAACTGCCGGTATGCAAAGGGATCACAAGAGTTCCAACCGGATACTCGGTAATGATGATATGCAATAACACAATAATAATCACACAATAACTAAATGTGTGGTGTATGTGAAGCTCACATTCACAGACGAGTGAAATGCTGTGATACCACACAGATACACGCATTCACCGTCGATTCACCTATAACCTGCGACAGGTATAGAAGGTGAGAACTGTGGTTGATCCCTCAGATCAACACAGACACAATAAACAATGACAAGATCTTGTACTTACAGATAAGGTACCTTTCCTTACGCACTCACTCAGACTCGTTTATACAAGCACTCGTAGGTGGCCTGATAGCTGGTTTCGCTCGTAGACACGGAGGGTACTCGCAGTATCTTGAGATGATTTCGTGAGTAGGGGCGTGCTGTATGCTTAACAGACACACACGCGCACACACTGGCACTGGCGGTGCTAAGGTGGTGACGTCACGTAGGAGTGAGGGCGGCGGCGGCTGGCGGCGGTACCATGCACTAAACTGTACACTGTGGTACAGATACACTGTGGTAATGTCACACACAGATTACTTAGGCGGCGGCACTGCCTTAGTTCACTCTAGGTCACTCACGACGATCTTTGTCACCAGGGGTTACCTGATACCAGTCTGTTTCGCTCTGGAGATTTGTCACTTTAGGCTTCTAAACAATATATTCCCACTCGTGATTCTGGCGAGTGTGTGGTATATCGCAAAGACGCTGAGTTAACTTGACAGTGAGGGATAGACGGTGATCAGTCTATTGGCCGGTAGAACAGAACACGTCCTCTTCGTATGGTCTCTCTCACGTGAATGAGTTTGCAAGGGTGCCGGGCATCTCGTGGCACACAACACAAAAGGAGTTACAATTTGACCAATAGCATTGCAGCAAATGAGCGGGAACCAATCATATTAGCTCGTTCGATGAGCAGTAGCAGGAGTGACGTCATGAACACGTCATAGCTGTTATTCAGCATCGCGCCGGTTGACCCCAGAGGTCAGACGCTGCTGGCGCCTTCCCCTCTGTCTCAGCGGGCACCAGCCATGTACTCACTGACCCTTTGGTAGCAAGTATGCTTAAGCTCCCTGTATCTACTTCCTACCTAAACATACGGCGGCCTACGTATTTTAACAGTGTTCCTGGTTAAGTGGGCATTCTGGAGATACCCAACATGCTAGGTCACTATCCAGGATTAAGAGAGATAGGCTTTGTGCACGAAGATCTGTGCACTGTGCACTGCAATGCCATTCAAGTCAGCTGTGGGAGGATCTTGGGAGAATACTCCACACTACTCCTTATACCATCAGGCAGTGAGGACTTCTGTGGGGCACACACACTCTGGCACTTTTGCCTGCAAACCCCTAAGACCTGCATTCTGGCTCCTGCCTGATAGTTTCTTTCTCTCAACAAAACGATCCATTGAAGATGTTTTTCCTTTCTTCGCAATATTTGTCTATAGCGAGGCCATCACATTGTCATTGAAACAGATTAATGCACCGGCCTTACTGCAGGCTTTCTTCTGGTGTAGTCGTTTCATAAGTTTGCATTCTTCCCACATGACACCACTTCTTAATGTGAGGAAAGGACCATTCTCTTCTGCCTCATCTCCTACTGAAGAAATATCCTCGGCTGCCTCTTCTTGCTGCTCCTTTTCCAGGGCTATGGATGTTCTTTAGTGGTCAGTTCTTTGTTGTGTTCTTCCACCAACTCCTCACACATTCAGCATCATCCAGTTCCAAGCCCATCTTCCGGCCCAGAGGTAACAGTTTCCTCACAATAGGCACTTAACATTTACAGGCTCAAACCCCTCGAGCTAGTTCCTCTCACACATTTGGGGCCACAGTTTTACTCCAGCCAGAGATCAGGCTTCTTTGATCACTTCTTGCCAGGCTTTTGTCAACGAGTTTTAAAGGATTACAAATGTTAAAAATGGTGTTTCCAGAACTCTTGAGGGTGAGATTTGTAGCTTCAGTCACTTCAAAA
>WNGS01164690.1:8817-24663 GCA_020271785.1 Procambarus virginalis | reverse complement strand
TGGCCGACATCTCTGCCGCTTTCCAGCACAGCTTCAACCTCATCATTGAACTTCAACTATTGGCAGCATCATATTTAACCTCTTTCCTGCCTGACAGGTATCCAACATTAACTACTTAACTGTATTTGTGCAACTTGCATATAAATATTTTGGAATTTATAATTATGTATACTAGATCTGGAATTATAAATGTCATCCAAAACATTTATTGCCAGACATTTATGCCAAAACATAACAAAAAGCCCAGTAAGGGTATGTTTATCAGGGAGAGAGCTCCCAAGACGGTTCCTCGTGGCTTCTTGGATACCTCCATCAACTTAAGTCCATGCCCAGGCCCTTGTCAGACCCTTGCGAGTCATTGTAAGCCTACCAAGGATCACGAGGCCAAAACCTGGTTCCCCCTTCCTCTATAGAGGCACAACCTGGCTCCCCCTTCCTCTATAGATGCACACAACTGCTCCCCCTTCCTCTATAGAGGCACAACCTGGCTCCCCCTTCCTCTATAGAGGCACAACCTGGCTCCCCCTTCCTCTATAGATGCACAACCTGGCTCCCCCTTCCTCTATAGAGGCACAACCTGGCTCCCCTTCCTCTATAGAGGCACAACCTGGCTCCCCTTCCTCTATAGAGGCACAACCTGGCTCCCCCTTCCTCTATAGAGGCACAACCTGGCTCCCCCTTCCTCTATAGAGGCACAACCTGGCTCCCCCTTCCTCTATAGATGCACACCTGGCTCCCCTTCCTCTACAGAGGCACAAACTGGCCTTGAAAAGTCCTTGAAACATAGCATAGTGAATGGTTTTTACTGTGGCATTAGTAAATGGATGGTGATGCACCTGGATAGGTGTTACTTCTTGTAATGCCCAGGAAGAAGGTCTCTAATGTTAAACGATGTCTCCATAGAATCTTTAGGAATTTTGAATATGATGAAGCACATTAAAATCTCCCACAGTTAATTTAATTATAACACTTTCACCCACGAACGACGCAGCATTGCGTCGTTTGTTTATTAGACGGAGTTCCACGAACGAAGCAGCATTGCTTTGTTTTCGGCGGCAAATTGGGGGCGGCTTGGGGAAGGGTGCGCCGCAGTTTTGGACATTATATGCACATACTCTTGTAGGGAATTTCATTGCGAACACAATGATACCAAATGGAAGACCTAGGACCAGAATTGAGGTACGAAAGTTGAAAAGAGAATACCATTTTATTGTTCTTTATTAGCGCTCACTGGGGTAACGCTTCGTCACTTTCTCTGTTTGCTGTGGGTGTTACACCTGGCTTTTGGACTTTATATATGCATATAGTCCTGTTGGGAATTCTATTGTGAACACATTGATACCAAAATGAAAGACTTAGGTCGAGAATTGAGATGTCCAAAGTGAAGTCTACACATTTTATTGCACTTGCGCATTCCCGGGTAACACGCTCTCACTTTCTCGCCGAGCTTTTGTGCTTCATATGCGCTTAGTTATGTAGAGAATTCTATTGCGAACACATTGATATCAATTTGAAAAACCTAGGACGAGAATTGAGATGACAAAGTAGAAAAGAGTATACACTTTTCAGTATTACCGCGCGCTCTAATGTAAAGAGAGGAGCCTTGGGGGTGACGCCCTTTGACGCAGTGCTCTCTTTCTGGTAACCTTGGCCCACTTTCATCTAGTCGGCGGGGCATTATATGCATATACTCGTGTAGAGAATTTCGTTGCGAACACAGTACCAAAATGAAAGACCTAGGACGAGAATTGAGGTGACCAAAGTGAAAAGAATGTTCACATTTTATTGCTCTTGTGCGATCCCGGGTAACTCGCTCTCGCTTTCTCTGTTTGCTACGAGTGGTAAGCCGGGCTTTTGGAGTTTGTGCATTTACGCCTCTAGATAATTCTATTGCGAGCACATTGATACCAAATTCATAAACCTATGACGAGAATTGAGGTGACAAAGTTGAAGAGAGTATACACTTCTTAGTATTACCGCGCTCTAATGGAAGGCCTGGAGCTCTCTTCTGGGTAACCATGGCCAGCTTTCATTACGTCGGCGGGTGGAGCACTCTACAGTTTTTGACATATGCATATACTCCTGTTGGGAATTCTATTGCGAACACATTGATACCAAAATGAAAGATCTAAGACCAGAATTGAAGTGACCAAAGTGAAAAGAATGTACACATTTTATTGCTCTTGTGCGATCCCGGGTAACTCTCTCACTTTCTCTGTTTGCTGCGGGTGGTAAGCCGGGCTTTTGGAGTTTATATGCATTTACGTCTCTTGGATAATTCTATTGCAAACACATTGATACCAAATTTAATGTCTTAGGATGAGAATTGAGGTGACAAAAGTTGAAAAGAGTATACACTTTTCAGAATTACCGAGCTCTCCCTCGCCCTCCCTGGGCATGCGAATCCCCACCTGGGGTAGTGCGGCACTCGCGGGCCCAAAGCAACAAAGTGTTAAGAGGAGCGTTGTCGGTCTCTCCTAAGGGCAACATGATCTTGTGGGGGGCCTGCTTGGCTGGCCCTCCAATTCCAGACTCAGAGTTGCAGGTTTGCAGGTCGGCCATCGGTCTTGTTATATTTGGATGGCCCATTTCTACCTCTGACATACCACCTGTGACTGGATTAACTCTTCTGCCCCGGTGACCTGTGATTTTCATTGTCGTGGTATATGAGAGAACTCTATCAACATCAAAGGCCCAAGTCTTTTCAACACCCACTCTCTGAACATAAAGGGCATAACTGGCTGACCTCTGTGTTCAAAAGATAACTTGATAAACACCTGATCAATGAGGCTGTGATTCATATGTTAGGATATGAGCAGGCATGTCAGTCAGTCTGTTGACTAGACCATCAACTGGGAGGCCTAGTCTCTGACAGGGTTGTTGAGCCTTGGAACCAATTCAAGGTAACTGCAAGGTAAGATACTTATGTATTGGCTCCTGCCCTGGAGGTTGAGGTCTCTTAACCTGGTGATGGGAAGGGGGGAGTTGTCATTGTAACTTTTTGGCCTCTTTTTCTTTTTGGCACTACTTTTTCACTTAACCTGTTCCAACCATCTACCTCTCTGTTTGCAAAACTGTCTAATATTTTTTTGGCACCTTTGTTGCCTTATCTTGAATCTATGACCTTTTGTTCTTGAGGTTGCCAGTTTTAGGAATTCCTCTGTCAATTTGGTTGATTCCTGTTATTTTGTAAGTGGTGATCATATCTTCTCGTTATCTTCAATCTTCTAGCTTTGGCATATTTAATGCCTCTAGCCTCTCCTTGTGACTCTTGTTTTTCAGTTCTGGAAGCCATTTTGTAGCATGCCGCTGCACCTTTTCCAGTTAATTTACGTGCTTGTTGAGAGTTGGGCACCATACAACTGCTGCATATTCCAATTTTGGTCTCACAAAAGTCATGAACAGTTTCTTTAGTATTTCACCATCCATATAGAGTAATTAAAAGCAAGTCTCAAGTTGGAAAACGACGCATAAGCGCCTCGCACAATGTTCTTTGTGTTCCTCTTAGTCTACTATCTGAAACTACCCCTAGATCTCTTTATCTCTTTCACTAGAATTCTTTAAATTCTCTTCACATAATTTGCAAGTTGTGTGTCCTATTTTCTACAATTCCACATTCCATAACATGGTATTTATTCACATTGAGATCCATTTGCCACATGGTACTCAAAGCACTTATTTTTTCTGGGTCACTTGAAGGAATGATAATCGTCTAGGTCTCGTATCTTCCCCCAGAAGCTTAGCATCATCAGCAAACGTCTTGATACCTGATCTACCAGCACGAATACAGAAATGTATGTAGACGATGACCTTATCTATCTTGAGTATATCTCGATTGGGAGCTCGAGTGTCCCGTGGCCCTGTCCTCGACCAGGCCTCCACCCCAGGAAGCAGCCCGTGACAGCTGACTTAACTCCCAGGTACTTATTACTGCTAGGTACAGGGGCATCAGGGTGAAAGAAACTGCCCATTGTTTCTCGCCAGTGCCTGGAATCGAACCCGGGACCACAGGATCACGCACCCAGTGTTCGTCCGCTCAGCCACCGGCTTCCCTTACTGGCGCAAGAACCGAACCCGTGGCAGAGCATTATTGCCATTGATGTGACCCTTTGGTATGAAGCAATCTCAACAAGATAGGTTCAGGGAGCCACAGGGACTCCTCCTGAAAGAGGCATTTNTTCATCCATGTCAGAAGTCTCCCTGTCACCCATCCAGCATGTTCCAGTTTCCAGTACAGTCTCTTGAGTGGGAAGCCTTTAAAAAAAAAATAACTGGTTTAGGTCCAGATACAGTCAACCCAACCATCTCTTTCCTGTAGTATCTCTTGGCTCTATCATAACAGCCAAGTAGATTTATTACACAGGATCTTCCTGTTTGAAATCGATACTGTCTGTCTGTTATTGTCATTACTCTCCGAGTGTTTAACTCTTTTTTTTTTTTGCTTTGACTATTTTTTCTAGTGTTTTGACTACCACGCTTGTTAATGATACGGGTCTATAATTTAGAGGTTCCTCTCGACTCCATTTTTATAGATTAGTACTATGTTTGCCTTTTCCCATATTTTCCATACATCTGCTAAGATTCGTGTGCACAAGGATGTCTAGAATATTAATTGGAGTGGACTGCTCAGCTTGGTTGCACATTCTCGTAGCACCCAAGGTGAAACTCCGTCAGATCCAACTGCTTTATTTCTTCCCAGCCTCATGAGTAATTTGTCCACTTTGTCTTGAGATACCTCTGTATTATATGGCATGTTCTCGAATTGGTATTTGGTCCGGCTCTGAAATCATCATTTTGTACTCACTTACTCACTCATTCACTTACTCAATTACTCACTCACTCACTCACTTCACTCAATTCACTCAATTACTCACTCACTCATTCACTCACTCACTCACTCACTCACTCAATTATACTCACTCAATTACACTCACTATACTCACTCAATTACACTCACTTACTCACTCAATTACACTCACTCACTTACACTCAATTACACTCACTCACTCACTCAATTACACTCACTCACTCACTCTCACACTCCACTCTGGAACCATTCATTTAGCATTTCAAACACTTGTTTGTGCACCATTATTGCACTCTTAGAGAGCACTGTCTTCAGGGCATCATTGATGTGACATCTCTTGTTATCCAGTCTGTCATTTTCCTTGCAGCTGTGATAGGAACTTTGTGTTCTTTGAAAAGTATCCACTCAATTTAACGGCCTATATAGGGCTGTACCCTGGTCGTTATTTCCGGAGCTCCGTTATTTCCGAAGTCAAGTCGGGTCGGGTAATTTTTCAAGTAACATTCAGGTAGGATATATTTTATACTGTATAACTAAAATTAAATAAAGTACATTGTGTAATTGCGTTCCAATTTGGTGCCACGCAGACGATTAAGCCAGCTGGTGGCTGCTGCATGGATGATGTTTGAACACGGTCTAATCAAGTCCAGATGGGTGGGAAAAAATTGGTTCTTTCCTTTGTATTGCAAAATATTTCATGTATCAGTCGGTGATTGTTAATATTTTCTCAATAACATTTTAGAGATGTTTTGTTTTACCCTGAACAGTGCAGGTAATGTATTTTTAATGTTATGACACAGGCTGTAGCGGCCAGGCCATAACAATGGCGATCGAGCTTTGTCACTGAGAGCTAGCCAAGACGAAATATTTTGAGCTCGCCTTTTCTCTGCTAATGATAGAATATACATTTGCAGAGATTAATATGTAACTTTTGTTGAAAAAAAAACAATCAATATGTTGAAATACTATAATAAAATTGGTAAATTGACTTACTTTTAATGAAGCTGAAGATTACGAAGCTGTGAAGATTGTCATCCTCTGCAGCGCTTGTTTTATATTGTTCAGTACTATATACAGGGTACATACAGTATGTATACTTATTTTCAGGCATTCACTTCACACAACAGCTAGCCTTACTACTAATTCACATGAGTTCTAATTCTAATTCACAATTGAAAATTATTTCTACTGTATATTTACACTGTACAGTATCTTTTGTCAAGGCTTTAATAATCAATAACACTTACAATACTGTACTCTATCGACTCTTTTTACACTAATTTATATGCCTTTCAATCATATTTTATATCGTTAGTGGAAGCTACACGACTTTTGATGGGAATTCAGCATCAGCGGGTGCAACATGGCTTGCAGAGCATTCGTTGCCAGCAGAGGCTGCACAACTTGATGAGAATTCAGCATCGGCGGATGCAGCATGGCTTGTAGGACACTCGTTGCCAGCAGATGCTGCATGACTTGTTGAATACCCAGTGGGTGCTTTCACGAACCGTTGAAATCATGAATTTATCTATTTTTGTCTGAATCTGACTTTCTCTGGCTAATATTCTGAGACATTGCTCTCAGCCGCACGCGTTAACAGTAAACAAAGCGGTCACATGGCCAGGTGCAGTACGTTCTTGGTCCGTGGGAAAAAAAAATACCTATTGACTATACTATAAAAGGTATTTAATAAGAAAACAAAGAATTTTGTTTAATAACAATTGTTTTAAAATATTTTATTAATAATAATTTAGAATTTTCTTCATAAAACTGAATCATTTTAAATGAAAGTTAAGATTTAAAATACCACTCTGGATGATCGCCTGGTCGCCATGTGAAGGGCTGCCGATGCCCAAACAAACCCAATACCGACTGTCGGTAATATCGACCACCAGACCGGTATACGAGGCTCCAGATATCGATCTCCCAAACCGGTCGTTAATACCGGCAGATCGGTATAAAAGAGGTCGTTAAATGGAGTGGATACTTAAGGTCTTCTGACATGATTACTCCTAAATCTTTTACATTGATTTTTCTTTCAGTAGTGTGGTTTGACTGTGCCTTATGTGGTTTCGGCTTTGACGTGTTAGTTTTTTCCAGGCGGCTCCTGGTCCGATGGCTTTTTGTGAGTAGTCTCCTTGACCTACAGTGGTAGTCGTTGGGCCTGTCTGTTTCTCATACACTGCTCCTTTTGGTGACTGTTGGATGGGTTCCCCCATCTCTTTGCTGGGTGTCCCAGTTCCTTTTTTTGACACTTTATGAAAATTATATCTTGACTGAAAACTACAAGCCAATATAGGCTTCGATTGGGTAACGTAAAATAACATTTAATGGCGATTAGTTTGTTGGAAACAAGGAACTTCAACAAAATACAGGGATCAGGACACTCATAGAAGGAAATCAACTTGTAAAAAGTTTGAGAACCTGACATTTAGTAAATATAACTGAGCAAAATAGCAGCAGCCACAAAAGTGATAGAATGCATTATGAGAATGCTCAAATCCATTGCTTTACCCATCTTGAGTGCTGATCAGTACTCATTTCCCTTTTCGGAGCAGGAGAGAATTTTTAAATGGAGGGAATACAGAGAACATATACGGCACACATAGACACAATGGAATGCCTAAATTGAGACCTTCTCAAAGCTCTCAAAATGTACCCTGGAAAGGAGATGAGAGAGGCATCATAAAAGACACAGTACATGCAAGATACTGGAGGGCCAGGTCACAAATTTGTGCAGTAGAATAACAACATACTGGAGCAAAAGGTATAGAAGAAAGTGCAGAATAGAACCATTAAGGAGTAGAGGTTTCATAGGCACAATCTGAGAGGACTGCCTGAACATCTGGGGTCCACGGCTGTTTAATACTCGCAGAAAGTTTTAAAATATTGCTGGAACAAAAGTGGAAGTCTTAACACTTTCAGCCGACCGGCGAACGAGGGAAAGAAAACCGTAAGTGCTCCCGGCGTTTTTGTTGCTTAAGCGGCCAAACAAAAATGTGTATACTCTTTTTACTCTTCTGACGTTAGTTCTCGAGCTACGTATTTCATTTTGGTACCAATGTGTTCGCAATAAAATTCTCTAGAAGAACATCAGTAAAAACGGTCACTAAAAGTATAGGGAGACCAGCACCAAATAAAGAACTACGTAGATGACTCGCCGTGAGCACAAAACGGCAACAAAATGTTTCTACTCTTGGGATTGTTGTCAACTCCACACTTGTCCTACAGCGTTAATTTTGGTATCAATGGATTCGCAATGAAATTCCCAACACAGAGATATGAATATAAACGTAGAATCATAGTCGCGGCCCACCCGCAAGAGTGTGGGAAGTGGTGGAACTGTTACCCGGTATCGGTGACGCAACGACACAAGCGCGATACGGTGCTTCGAAAGTTTATACTTATTTGACTGTCCTGACATTATTTTTGTATGTACGTCATTCATTTTTGTGTCAATGTGTTCGCAATAGAATGTTCTATAAGCACGTAGGTAAAAAAGATCAACAAAGCGTAAGTTAGAATAGCGCCAAATATAAAACAACGCTGGAACATATCAGTGAGCGTCAAACACACACGAAATGTTTATACTATTGTTATGTTTTTCAAGTTTATACTTGTTGCACACAGTTATTTTTGGTTGTACATGGATCGGAATAAAATTCCCTAAACAGACATATGCATATAATAAATGATAAGGTGTAAACATGCCCAGTATAAACGGCTAAAGTCACCCACCTGCAACCCGTTTGGGACACTCTTGCAGACACGCAACACCCCGAAAAAAATCTATGAAGTTTCGAGTACTTACGGCACTTTATGGGATACAGTGTTCATTCTGGTATCAAAATACTCCCAATAAGTTATACTACAAGAAATTGGACAAAATAGGTGTACTTACCAAGAAAAAACTGGTTGTGGAAGAGTAAGTTGAGCATCTTTTCTTCACTCCACCTTCTTCAGGTCAACATTCCTGAAGTTGCTCAACAGATGTTTTGTAGGTGGAGTGAAGCTGTTGCGGGTGGTTACTTCTTCACCACCCAATACACTCTTTTCCGGTGGTAACTGGTGTAGCAGGGAATAACACAGAGTGCAACGTTACAGGTCTTGCATCCTATGTTGGTGTCCTTCCTTTTACCGGACCGTGCACAGACATGACACTTGAGACGTTTTGGCAGTTTGTAAAGTTCATGTTTCAGTTTGTAGTTCAGGCGATGTTCAGAATCAACAATAGGGCCACGTCTTCTCGGTGTTGGTTGAGCATTTGAGTCAGTCATCTGACAAAACCGACTCGTCAAATGGCAGTGTGCCAGACATCTCGGGTTCTGAGTCCGTTCCTGCGTCAGCTTGAGGTGTTGAAGTAAATAAAGGCCGCCTCACACCAGATGGTCCAGGAGTTTGCACGGCGTCAGCATAGGCAGGACCTGTGTCATCATTTATGTCTGGAGCGTGCTGCAAGTGATGAGATACTGTTGCTATTTCAGGCCAATCTTCCGTGTCCCAGTGCAATAGGGCCCAAATTGCCACCTCGTGGAATTGTAGCAATGTTAGCTTTTTTCGATCAGTTGTATAGTATTTGTACAAAACAAAGGCATTATGCAATGCCATTTGCAGAAAATAAAACGTGATCTTTTTGGTCCACTTGTGAGTTTTCCTGGTAAAATGGTAATACTTCACCATTTGATCGAAGTGGTCCACACCTTTCATGAACTTATTGTATTCACAAATTGCAGTAGGCTTGTTCACTGGTACCTGTTGTAGTCGAGTTGTTCCGTCGCGATTGCGCAATCGTTTCCTTCGCTGACATTGCTGAGTGTCAGCATTGTGGATGTTTGTAATGATTGAGACCACTCGCTTGTCTTTCCACAGTAGAATGAAGGTGTTATCTTTGCGGCGGTATATGGTGGTATCCAGTGGAAATTTAGCCTTGGCTATAGTTTGCAATTCCTTTGGGGCGCCGCGTAGCAGTCTAATTGTGCCACATGTGTACACCCCAAGTTCTCTCAATTTTTCTGTTAGGTTTACCGAGTTGTAGTAATTATCCATGTACAAATGGTAACCCTGGTTCACTAAAGGCTGAATCAACCCCGTTACTGTTTCCACTATCGTCTTACCAATACCTGAGTATACGTCAAAGTCATATAAGTACCCAGATACTGATTCAGCAAGCATATATAGTTTCACACCATACTTGTCTGGTTTGTTTGGATTGTAAACTTTGAACGATAGTCGGCCGCGCCATGCCATTGTACCTTCATCCAAGCACAACTCTTTCTTGGGAATGTAAACTTCTGCAAACCTCTCTTTCAAATAGTCCATCACCGATCTCACTTTTATCAACTTATCAGTATTGTTCACGGGCACTGCATTATTATTGAATGTATGGAAAAACTGGCTTATATGCTGGAAACGTTTTGACGTCATAAACAAGTTGAAGAAACGAACATGCCATGGTTTTCCTGTTTGCCAATACATCCTCATAGCTGGCAGCCTGTTTATGCCCATCAATATGCATAGTCCCAAGTATCGCGCCATTTCTTTCACCCTCACTGGTTTCCAAATATCTGAGACATTTTCATTTGCCATTCGGAAAATCTGCGACGCGTACAAATTAGTTTCTGTTGTCAAGAATTGAAGCAGGGCTCGGGTAATGAATAATTGGATAAATCCTAATGCACTAGTAGGTGTGGGAATTTTCAGGCCAGGATTTCAAATAAAATCTTCAACAATTGGGGAAGTATTGTCACGACTCCAGCCAACACTGTCCCCACCCTTGCGAGTACGTCCTGTACGTGTACCGCTTTGTGAATCTTCCTCACTTTCGTCATCACTTTCAATTTCCATGCTTTCATCACTGCTAGAATCACTTGGCACAGTTGGTCGTGTAATCCTACGTCGAGAAACATTTCTGGTAGTTAGTTTTCTAGGTGGTTTACATGCACCATGTGTGCGCCTAGATGGAGGAGGAGGGAGTAGAGGTGCCTCATCCTCCTCTGTGTGGTGCTCGGTCTCATCACTCGTTGCTGTATCATTCGCTCTTTGGACGCCACTATAATCGTTGTAGTCATCCAAATCATCTTCAAGTCCTTCAACATCACCTGCATCATACTCAGCTTCTGATAAAGCTGCCACAACTTCAGGAATTTTCATGGGTGTGAGTTTCATTCCCTTGAACTTTTGATAAATCATAGTTATTCTGTCCTCTTTCGAGGACTTGGACACTTCCTTGGGCGTAGAACGGCTTGGGCCTTGACCTGGATCCATTGTTGATGAATGTATTGGGTATAAAACACACGGAAACGGGTATAAATGCAGAAAACCGTTCGAGTTTGGCGCGCGAGGGAAACGTGATCGACTCACGAAACGTGACGAGAAAACATTGGGCCTGTCCCGTGACCGGGTAGGCCGACGCGCCATGCGCCCTAGCAGTGAGAAAGAGAACTTCATGGCGCTCAGTTTGAAACAAACCAGAAGTAAATCGGATAAAAATTGAATTTTATACAAATATTTTTCACAAAGACATAAATTTGAGTCCTGTGTGCATGAGCGGGTAGACGAAACAGGACTCGCGGGAGAGTCCTTGGCATGCGAAAGTGTTAAGAAGCATTTAGATAAGTTCTTGCAAGAAGTGCTGGACCAACCTGGTTGTAGTGGATATGTGGGCCAGCTGGCCGCTCAAGGAACAGCCTGTTGGACCAAGTTATCACAAGTCGTGCCTGGCGCCAGGCTGGACTCGGAGAGTAGAATTCTTGAAACCCCTCTGCATGTATGCTTCAGGTCTGGCTTTTGCTATGACGGCTCTGGCTCAGGTCTGGCTTTTGCTATGACAGCTCTGGCTTTTGCTATGACAGCTCTGGCTCAGGTCTGGCCTTTGCTATGACGGCTCCGGCTCAGGTCTGGCCTTTGCTATGAGAGAGTGCAGTGGCAATAAACCATGACAAACAAATGATGCATGAACGTGAAACCTACCGGTGTTACGTGCGACGTGTGCCTAAATATGGGCCGTCAGGAAGAACATGTGGAACATGCAAGTATAATCACCAAAGAAACTGCAGATATACCGAAATATAGGAATGTGTCGCTGATAACTGCAAATACTTCCATCCAGAGCTGTATAAAAATTCGCTACCCAAAGAGAGGCATTTTAACAATGCTTAGATTTTCATATCAAAGGAACAAAGCAAATAAAATCATAAGTGCTATTATGAATACAGCAACGCCCATACATTCCAGGGAGATTTTTAGTAAGAGAAAGAGAAGAATGGCAAGAAATGTCCCAATTGTCAACTGTCTGATGCTAAACAGGACACAGATATTGAGGCAGCCTTACCTGACCCACAGATACTAACACAAAGTACAATACCCAACACTTCCAAAAATACCACATATTTCATATTTGTCAACATACAAGATATCAAAATACGCAATACAAACAAAGTAAGCTTTATAACTGGCCTCTTAAATGAGGCAAATGCAATGTTCATAGCTTTAATTGAAACTCTCACTAAGGACTATTATGACAGTGAAATATGGATACCGAAGTACAATGTTTTCAGATGTGACAGGAAACACAGGCTACAGGGTGGGGTCATTCTGTGCATCAAAGACACACTCATCTGCACAGAGCTGCTAAACACCACAAATGATATGGTGGAAGTGCTCATAACCAAAATAGAAATTCTAAATGTAGTGATTGTAGAGAACTCCAAAACTCCCAAAGACACAGAAATCAGCATGAAAATGACTTCTGTAGAAGACATTGAAAAAACTGCAAGCTGTTTATTAATAAAGTTTTTGATTGGGCAGCAGAAAATAACATTAAGTGATAAATTCTAGGTACTGTACTTACATGTGTAGTAAAAATGAAGACTTTAAACAAAAACAGGGTACAAAACACTGTCAACTCTGCCCTGTAGTAGGAAAACATGTAAAGAATCTGGGAATAATGATGTTTTAACAACTACATTTAAGGAGCATAACAGCGAATTTTGCGTCAGCTAGAAAAATGATAGGATGGATTATGAGAACTTTCAAAACCAAGGATCCCATCACAATGCTCGTACTATTCAAATCACTGGTCTTGTCCCATCTTGAGCACTGCTCAATACTCTCTTCCCACTTCAGGGAAAGAGAGATTGATGAAATAGAGGGAATACAGAGAACATATACAGCACACACAGAAGGTAAAGCACCAAAATTATTGGGGTCATCTGAAAGCTCTCAAATCTAATATCTAGATAGGAGATGAGAGGGGTATCAAATAATACATGGAAAATACTGGTAGGCCGGGTCCCAAATTTACACAGTAAAATAAGATTTCTGCAAGAAGTGGCAGAGCAAATGGGCTATAGTAGATTTGTGGGCCTGCAAGCCGCTCCAAGCAACAACCTGTTGGATCAAGCTCTCGTATGCCAAGCCTAGCCCTGGACATGCTTGGAGAGTAGAATTATCCCCAGAACATCATCCAGGTACAATTGAAGTACCACCACCACTGACCACTTCACCTGTAACAAGCCCTTCACCTGCACCATCACCTTCACCACCACATACTGGTTTAGTACCCTGAAGTTACCTTGAAGTGTTTCCGGGGCTTGGCGTCCCCACGGCTCGGTCGTCGACCAGGCCTCCTCGTTGCTAGACTGGTCAACCAGACTGTTTGACGCAGCTGCTAGTATGTCGTTGATAATTCCCCTTTCCTTTGTAGTCCCAGAGCATAGTGGCTAAATACTAACCATAGTTATTTGATTATCCTAGACTTTGTTATTATGGTGCTTAATATTTTGGTAACAAGCCAATCAACACTACTTGTATACACGTGGATGCACTTCCCCTCCGTTCTGCGTGTGCACAATATTATCATTACTCTGTGCAGTGTTTGTGCTCGTCTATCTCACTAGTTCCTTCTGAGCAATGTGCTCCCCACAATTTTCTTTCTTCACTTTCCCCATGATATTGAAACTTACCTGGTTAATTACAGATGCTGTTAGTGTATTTTAATGGAAAAAGTATGATTAAGCCTTGATTTTAATTTCTTTCAGGTGAAATGCACGAAGGTGCGGATGTAGGAACGATGTTTTCAACTAGTCGGGTTGCTTTGGTGACCCGAGATGACCTTACACAGAAGGTCAGTACCGACATGGAGATGACCTGTCCTGTGAGTCGGGTAGCTGTGGTGACCAGAGATGACCTGACACAGAAGGTCAGTACCGACATGGAGATGACCTGTCCTGCGAGTCAGGTAGCTGTGGTGACCCGAGATGACCTTACACAGAAGGTCAGTACCGACATGGAGATGACCTGTCCTATGAGTCGCCTATCTGTGGTGACCCGAGATGACCTTACACAGGTCAGTACCGGCATGGAGATGACCTGTCCTGTGAGTCGGGTAGCTGTGGTGACCCGAGATGACCTTACACAGGTCAGTACCGACATGGAGATGACCTGTCCTATGAGTCGCCTATCTGTGGTGACCCGAGATGACCTTACACAGGTGGTCAGTACCGACATGGAGATGACCTATCCTGCGAGTCAGGTAGCTGTGGTGACCCGAGATGACCTTACACAGAAGGTCAGTACCGACATGGAGATGACCTATCCTGCGAGTCAGGTAGCTGTGGTGACCCGAGATGACCTTACACAGAAGGTCAGTACCGACATGGAGATGACCTGTCCTGCGAGTCGGGTAGCTGTGGTGACCCGAGATGACCTTACACAGAAGGTCAGTACCGACATGGAGATGACCTGTCCTGCGAGTCAGGTAGCTGTGGTGACCCGAGATGACCTGACACAGAAGGTCAGTACCGACATGGAGATGACCTGTCCTGCGAGTCAGGTAGCTGTGGCGACCCGAGATGACCTTACACAGAAGGTCAGTACCGACATGGAGATGACCTGTCCTGCGAGTCGCCTATCTGTGGCGACCCGAGATGACCTGACACAGGTCAGTACCAACATGGAGATGACCTGTCCTGCGAGTCAGGTAGCTGTGGCGACTCGAGATGACCTTACACAGAAGGTCAGTACCGACATGGAGATGACCTGTCCTGCGAGTCAGGTAGCTGTGGTGACCCGAGATGACCTGACCCAGAAGGTCAGTACCGACATGGAGATGACCTGTCCTGCGAGTCGCCTATCTGTGGCGACCCGAGATGACCTGACACAGGTCAGTACCAACATGGAGATGACCTGTCCTGCGAGTCAGGTAGCTGTGGCGACTCGAGATGACCTTACACAGAAGGTCAGTACCGACATGGAGATGACCTGTCCTGCGAGTCAGGTAGCTGTGGTGACCCGAGATGACCTGACCCAGAAGGTCAGTACCGACATGGAGATGACCTGTCCTGCGAGTCAGGTAGCTGTGGTGACCCGAGATGACCTGACCCAGAAGGTCAGTACTGACATGGAGATGACCTGTCCTATGAGTCGCCTATCTGTGGTGACCCAAGATGGCCTGACCCAAAAGAGCAATATAGTCAAGTATATACCGTGTTCTGTAAGTCAGGATACTAAGCTAGTACAAGGTAACTTAACTCGGAAGGCTGCAACAGCAGAATGCAAGTCACAGCAGGGAAATTCAGTAGCCGTCACTCTACTAGCGCAGGCATCATCCCACGTAAGCCAAGAGGACGTCATCACTAACGGTTCCTCTGCATCTCGGCCCACGGAAATACTAGGCAGTGCAGATGCAACTTTTACCAGCTTTAAAAACAAGGAAGGTGACAGCAGCAAAAGAGTGTGTGATTCGGAGAGTGCACCGAGTGATCTTGAGGAGAACGCTATTCGGATGTCTCTTGAACCTGAATTTAAGAAGTTCAAGGCCTCTACAAGGGACACCCACACACCAGCTGCCATTGGCCAGGTGTGCAGTGTGTATTCTTCAGCTGTTGGCTGCTTTCCCGACTCCGGTGTTGATCTGTCATTGGCACAGTCTGGCGTCTCTACCTCATTTCCATTTCTGTCTAATCCTCTCCCTGTATCCTTATCCCACACTGCCCATAACCCCACCACCCCATCCCACACTGCCTATAACCCCACCACCC
>WNGS01164689.1:0-12385 GCA_020271785.1 Procambarus virginalis | reverse complement strand
GTACATAAGGGGCCGCCTAGAGGTACATAAAGGGCCGCCTAGAGGTACATAAAGGGCGCGCTAGAGGTACATAAAGGACTGCCTAGAGGCACATAAAGGGCCGCCTAGAGGCACATAAAGGGCCGCCTAGCGGCACATAAAGGACTGCCTAGAGGTACATAAAGGGCCGCCTAGAGGTACATAAAGGACTGCCTAGAGGTACATAAAGGACTGCCTAGAGGTACATAAAGGGCCGCCTAGAGGCACATAAAGGACTGCCTAGAGGCACATAAAAGACCGCCTAGAGGCACATAAAGGACCGCCTAGAGGTACATAAATGGGCCGCCTAGAGGTACATAAAGGGGCCGCCTAGAGTGTACATTAAAGGGGCCGCCTAGAGGTACATAAAGGGCAGCCTAGAGGTACATAAAGGACTGCCTAGAGGCACATAAAGGGGCCGCCTAGAGGTACATAAAGGGGCCGCCTAGAGGTACATAAAAGACCGCCTAGAGGCACAAAAAGGCGCGCCTAGAGGTACAAAAGTGGCCGCCTAGAGGCACATAAAGGCCGCCTAGAGTGCACATAAAGGCCGCCTAGATGGTACATAAAGGTCGCCTGAGGTGCAAAAGGGCCGCCTAGAGGTTCTAAAGGGCCGCCTAGAGGTACCAAAAAGGGTGCAGAGGCATGCATAAAGGGCCGCCTAGAGGTCCTAAAGTCGCCTAGAGGTACATAAAGGCCGCCTAGAGGACATAATAGGGCCGCCTAGAGACACTAACTAGGGCCGCTAAGCGACACATAAAGGGCCGCCCTAGAGGACACATAAGGGGCCGCCTAAGGTACATAAAAGGGCCGCCTAGAGATATGGCCTGGAGGTACATAAAGGGGCCGCCTAGAGGCACATAAAGAGCCCGCCCTAGGGAAAGCCATAACGGGCCCCTAGATGTATACATAATGCCGCCAGAGGTACTAAAGGGGGCGCCTAGAGGTACATAAAGGGTCGCGCCTAGAGGTACATAAAGGGGCCGCCAGAGGACATAAAGGGGCCACCTTAGAGGTACATAAAGAGGCGCGCTAGAGGTACATAAAGGCGCCTAGAGGTACTAAATGGGCCACCCTAGTAGCTAGTCATAAAGGGCCGCCAAGAGACATAAGTCCGTGCGTCAAAGGCCGCCTGGAGGTACATAAAGGGCCGCCTAGAGGCACATAAAGGGCCGCCTAGAGGTACATAAGGGCCGCCTAAGAGGTACTAAGGCCGCACCCTAGAGGTACATAAAGGGCCGCCTAGATGTACATAAAGGGCCGCCTAGAGGTACATAAAGGGGCCAAAGGCCCTTAGAGGTACATAAAGGCCAGTTCACTAAGGTACATAAAGGGCCGCCAAGAGGCCATAAAGTGCGCCTAGAGGACATAAAAGGGTCGCCTAGAGGTACATAAGGGCCGCCTAGAGGTACATAAAGGGCCCACTAGAGGTACATAAAGGGACCGCCTAGAGTACATAAAGGGCTCCTAGGAGGTACATAAAGGGCCGCCTAGAGGTACACAAAGGCCGCCTAGAGGTACATAAAGGGTCGCCTGAGGTACAGTAAAAGGCCGCGAGACATAAGGCCGCTAAGGGCCGCTATAGGTACATAAAGGGCCGCGCTTAGAGGTACATAAAGGTGCCGTCTGGAGGTAGCATAAAGGGCCGCTAGAGTACATAAAGGGCCGCCAGAGGCTACATAAAGGCGCCAGCACATATGGCATTAAGGTACACTAAGGGCCCGCTATAGGTACATAAAAGGGCGCCTAAGGACAAAAGGGCTATCAGGCACCTAGAGACATAAAGGGCCGCCTAGAGGTACATAAACGGACCTGCGCTACGAGGGGTACATAAAGGGGCCGCCTAGAGGCTCTTAAAGGGGCCGCCTAGAGGTAAATACAGGGGCCCCTAGAGGTACATAAAGGCCGCCCTAGACAAAAGGCCGCTGAACATAAAGGGCCGCCTATAACCCAATTGTTGTTTTTACCGATCCCAGCTTGTAATAAGGGCGCACTAGAGGTACATAAAGGGCCGCCTAGAGGTACATAAGGGCCGCCTAGAGGAGAACAACGGAGCCCCCTAGAGGCACAAAAGGGCCGCCTAGAGGCCATAAAGGACCGCCTAAGGTACATAAAGGCCGCCTAGAGGTCACATAAAGGCCCAGAGACAGGCGCCTAGAGGCACATAAAAGGGCCGCCTAGAGGTCACATAAAGGGCCGCTCAGAGGTACTAAAGTGTGCCAGCACTAGAGGTCACCTATGTAAGGAGCCGCCTAGAGCCAATAAAGGCCGCCTAGAGGTCACATAAAGGCCCGTCCTAGAGGTCACATAGCCAAAGGCACTACCGCCAAGTAGTAAGGGTAGCATAAAGGCCGCCTAGAGGTACACCTAAAGGGGCCGCCTAGAGGTAGAAAACGGGCCCCTAGAGGCACATAAAGGGCACCTAGAGGTACATTAAAGGGCCGCCTAGAGGTACATAAAGTGCCGCCTATGAGGTACATTAAAAGGAGTCCGCCTAGAGGTACACTAAAGGGGCCGCCCTAAGGATTTAGCCGTCCAGCGCACATAAAGGGCCTCCTAGAGGCACATAAAGGGCGCCTAGAGTACATAAGGGTCCGCACATAGGAAGGGCACTAGTGCCATAAAGGGCCTGCCGGATAAAGTGCAGCCTATGAACAAGGGCCGCCTAGATGGTACATAAAGGCCGCCTATAGGTACCATAAAATGGGCCGCCTAGAGGTGCATAAAGGCAGGCCGCCTGAGGACATAAAGGGCCGCCTAAGCGTATACAATAAAGGAGCGCCTAGAGGTACCACTGAGCATAAAGGGCCGTGTAGGCCTAAAGGCGCAGAGCACATAAAGGACCGCCTAGAGGTACATAAAGGGGCCGCCAGAGGTAGATAAAGGACCGCCTAGAGGCACATAATGGCCCGCCTAGAGGTACATAAAGGGCCGCCTAGCAGGCACATAAAGGGGCCGCCTAGAGGTACATAAAGGGTCTGCCTATAGGTGCATAAAGGGCCGCCTAGAGGTACATAAAGGGCCTCCTAAAGGCACATAAGGGCCGCCTAGAGGTACATAAAGGGCCGCCTAGAGGTACATTAAGGGTCGCCAACGAGGTACATAAATGGCCGCCTAGAGGCACATATAGGGCCGCCTAGAGGTACATAAAGGGCCGCCTAGAGGTACATAATGGGCCGCCTAGAGGTGCATAAAGGGGCCACCTAGAGCACATAAAGGGCCGCCAAGAGGCACATAAAGGGCCGCTTAGAGGTACATAAATGGCCGCCAAGAGGTACATAAAGGGGCCGCTTAGAGGTACATAAAGGGTCGCCTAGAGGTACATAAAGGGCCGCCAAGAGGCACATAAAGGGCCGCTTAGAGGTACATAAAGGGCCGCCTAGGAGTGCATAAAGGGTCGCCTAGAGGAACATAAAGGGCCGCCTAGAGGTACATAAAGGGCCGCCTAGAGGTACATAAATGGCCGCCTAAGGTACTAAAGGGCCGCCTAGAGGTACATAAAGGGCCGCTTAGAGGTACATAAAGGGCCGCCTAGAGGTGCATAAAGGGCCGCTTAGGGTACATAAAGGACCGCCTAGAGGTACATAAAGGGCCGCCAAGAGGCACATAAAGGCCGCTTAGAGGTACATAAAGGGTCGCCTAGAGGTACATAAGGGCGCGCCTAGAGGTACATAAAGGGCCGCCTAGACGTTACATAAAGGACCGCCTAGAGGTACATAAAGGGCCGCCTAGAGGTAGATAAAGGACCGCCTAGAGGTACATAAAGGGCCGCCTAGAGGTACATAAAGGGCCGCCTGGAGGCACATAAAGGGCCGCTTGGAGGCACTAAAGGGCCGCCTAGAGGTACATAAAGGGCCGCCTAGAGGTACATAAAGGGCCGCCTAGAGGTACATAAAGGGCCGCCTAAAGGTACTTAAAGGCCGCCAAGAGGCACATAAAGGGCCGCCTAGAGGCACATAAAGGGCCGCCTAGAGGCACATAAAGGGCCGCCTAGAGCACATAAAGGGCCGCCTAGAGGCACATAAAGGGCAGCCTAGAGGCATATAAAGGGGCCGCCTAGAGGCACATAAAGGGCCGCCTAAAGGTACTTAAAAGGCCGCCAAGAGGCACATAAAGGGCAGCCTAGAGGTGCATAAAGGGGCCGCCTAGAGGCACATAAAGGGCCGCCTAGAGGCACATAAAGGGGCCGCCTAGAGCACATAAAGGGCCGCCTAAGGTACTTAAAAGGCCGCCAAGAGGCACGTAAAGGGCCGCCTAGAGGCACATAAAGGGCCGCCTAGAGGCACATAAAGGGGCCGCCTAGAGGCACATAAAGGGCCGCCTAGAGGCACATAAAGGGCAGCCTAGAGGTGCATAAAGGGGCCGCCTAGAGGTACATAAAGGGCCGCCTAAAGGTACTTAAAAGGCCGCCAAGAGGCACATAAGGGCCGCCTAAAGGTACTTAAAAGGCCGCCAAGAGGCACATAAAGGGCCGCCTAGAGGCACATAAAGGGCAGCCTAGAGGTACATAAAGGGCCGCCTAGAGGCACATAAAGGGCCGCCTAGAGGCACTAAAGGGGCCGCCTAGAGGCACATAAATGGCCGCCTAGAGGCACATAAAGGGGCCGCCTAGAGGCACATAAAGGGCCGCCTAGAGCACTTAAAGGGGCCGCCTAGAGGCACATAACGGGCAGCCTAGAGGTGCATAAAGGGCCGCCTAGAGGTACATAAAGGGCGCCTAGAGGCACATAAAGGGGCCGCCTAGAGGCACATAAAGGGCCGCCTAGAGGCACATAAAGGGGCCGCCTAGAGGCACATAAAGGGCAGCCTAGAGGTGCATAAAGGGCCGCCTAGAGGCACATAAATGGCCGCCTAGAGGCACATAAAGGGGCCGCCTAGAGGCACATAAAGGGCCGCCTAGAGGCACATAAAGGGGCCGCCTAGAGGCACATAAAGGGCAGCCTAGAGGTGCATAAAGGGCCGCCTAGGGGCACATAAAGGACGAAGAAGACATGTGAATTTAGTTGTTCTTAATCTCTTCTTCATAAAGGAGGTTTCTAATTCCTGTTATTGATTGTTATTATTCTCTGAACAAGACCAAGTGAACTTATGTTCATTCTTAATACAGAGACCAACAATGAACAGTATAATCCAACTGGGGCTCAACAAGGGCAGGAGCAAGGTGAACAATTATATTAGATATATTGGTGCTACAACATCTAGAAATATTCCCAGAATACTCTTACCTTTATTCAATATACTTATGTACTAAACTGAAACTTCCAGTCCTTTCAAGTGTGACGATAATCTCCTCCCAGAGATTGAGCCTGCTCATCCTCCTCCTCGTCACGTTTCTCCAATATATTCAAGATACGTTCTACTGTGGCTTAACGTATATCAAGACCAGCCACGAACCTACAACTCCCCCTCTCCCCACTTCGGCACCTGCTGTACACCTGGCTGGCTCGCGGACCAGCAAACCTGCTCGCTCATCTCACTACCGACTCGCCGACCGTCCTGCATTCTCATTGGCCGTTAGGACCCAGCCACTGCAGTCCTCCTCCAATCACGTTGCTGGCCCACGCAATGTCGGACTCGTCCAGGCACTCTATCATCAGAATATATCCAGTGCTCTGGCTGTGAACACCTACTTGACTCACCTTGTGTGACCAACTAGAGGTTGATTGCTTGCGCATATATTCCCATACCATTTATCTTTGTATTCCTGTTAACGTAACCAGTTCCCCCCTTTTCAGTTTGTTATTTTTTACTTTTTACATTATTATAAATGCCAAGAAATTGTCTTTATTTTACTTTTTTCTAGATTATTAAAGTGCATTATTTATATTTTGTTTTCGTGTCTTACCTTACCTTACCACAGATTATCAGACAAGCAGTCACTCTTTTTTTTTCCTTTTTTTTATTATGTACATGTGGCCCAGCATTGACATCTGCTGTTGGAAGACTGCCGACCACCATTTCCAACACGTTACCGTCACATAATTGGGGGTCTGTCCTAGGAGCTTCACTCAAGTATTGGTAATTTGTGGTAAGCGTACTTGGCTTTATTCCCTTGCTTTCAATTATTTTACTAATCACTTATTATTTATATGGTGCTGTGTCTATTGTGCATTACGGGAGTAGCATATGGTGAGTGTGAGACAACTTTGGATTACGTGGTGACTGTAGGCCGCAGTCATACTCTTAATTGGTCGTCTCTCCCTTCCGTGTTATTACCCGTGTTTAACATCTTTTGTCCCTCAGATATTTCTCACATTTTTGACAGATTATCACATAGGTACCCTGGTACTGTGGTCTGTCTCCGGGTCAATAGCACCTAAGTTCTGCAATCCGACTCTAGGAGGATAAAGAGGGCCAAAGTTCCTCTCGCACGAACACATTGAAAGTTGGGACCTCGCCAATAGTTCTCGTCACCAGTTGACACTCGCACCCCTACTGGTCGGTCAGATCTGATGGTACTTACCAAGGTAGGGAATTAGCTTTCTTTCTTTTGAGCACGAAGTTCGCTAATTCTGTAAGTACCATATTCAATTTCAGTGGGTACCTTGCTTATGTTCTATAGTGACTCGGCAAGGTATACTACATTTTTGTACTACCTAATTTACTTTGAAACCATTTAGTGTTTTACTTGTTTTTCGAAACTCAGTTTCAATTAATTAGTAGGATTTTCTTGCCTTTATCCTCCCACAGTGAGTACCGGGTACAAGATTTCCTGCGACCTTATTCATTTACCATCTTGAATTAACTTCAAATTATTAACAATTCCACAGGATAGGTATCAGTTGCCACGTTTCTGTTTCTGACATTCACCATATTCTCAGTATATTCGTGTCTCATTTATTTTGCTATATTTTCACAATGTTTCGCATCCAAGCTTTCCGGTTAAATCCAGAAAGTGAAATAGAGAACTTACGTCATGCTAAGCGGGTCGACTTGTTAACTCTTGCACATGAGTATCACTTGGAAGTTCCCGATGGAGCCAACAAATATGCCATACATAACATAATTTTGAATCACCTTGCGGATGAAGGTGTTATAGACTCTGATACCCTTGAACAACACACTATTTCAGATAAGAATGACTTGGCAGCAATGAAGCTCAAATTAGAACTTGCCAAGATCGAGCGGGAGAAACAAAAGGAAGCAGCTGCCATCAGAGAACGGGAAGCTGCCCTCAGAGAGCGTGAGGCTACCCTCAGAAAGGAAGAACAAGAACGAGAGATCCGCCTCAAGGAACGTGAGGCCGCACTGAGGAAGGAAGAAAGTGACCGAGAAGCCCTCCTCCTTCAAGGACAACGAGAAGGTGAAGCTGCCATTAGAGAACGTGAGGCCGCACTGAGAAAAGAAGAAAGTGAACGTGAGTTTGCCTTATTCAAAGAGCGTGAAAAATTACCACTTGAAGTAAGACAACGCCAACTAGAAATGGAACGCGACCACGAAAAACAACAAGCAAATTTAGCTCTAGAATGTCGTGACCGAGAACTCACGAGGGACGTTGCACACCAAGCTCAACTCCAACAAGCTGCAGCTAGTCTTCCTCCAATTTTCAATATCTCCCATGCAAGTAAGTTAATGCCCCCGTTCATAGAAACGGAGGTTGATGTGTTTTTTACCACTTTTGAGACTCTTGCTGATCAACTTAATTGGCCTGACGACCAATGGGCTACCCTTCTCAGAGTACATTTAACAGGTAGAGCAGCAGTCACACTCAGCACTTTGGCTTCGGAAAACGACTACACCACCCTGAAACAAGCTGTGTTGGACGCCTACCTTCTCTCCACCGAAAGCTATCGACGAAAGTTTCGTGACTACGTCAAGGCAAGTACCACCACCTTCTTAGAATTTGCTAACACCAAACGGAGGTATTTCATGAAATGGCTGGAGGCCGCACATGTCTCTACTTTTCCAGAGCTTGTCAACCTCATACTGGTTGAAGAATTCTTGAGGCGTGTACCTCCTCCTGTCCGCCTCTACTTAGCAGACAAGGAAGAGACCGATTTGGTGAAATGCGCGAAATCAGCTGACACTTACAGCCTCATCCACCGGCTGATACCAGAACAACCTACCAGTAAGAAGTCTTGGTACAGCTACGAGAAAGTGAGCCCAGATCAAGGCACCTCTCAACTGTACTGCAGGTATTGTCGACTCTATGGACATACCATAGAAAAATGTGGTAAGTCCCAATCTAAAGGTAACACAGAACCCCCTAAGTCTAAACCTACTCACCCTAAGTCCGGTAAGCCTGTAATGAATGTTGGTGTTCATGTTAATGATCTCTCTCTCTTTAGCAAACATGTATATCCAGGAACTGTTTCTACCCAAGGTTCAGATTCAGAGAGACGTTTCGGACTTAAGCTCTTGAGAGACACAGCGGCTCTACAATCAATCGTCTTGAAATCAGCTGTGCCCAACGTCGCCTACACAGGAGAGACTGTTTTCATCACTGACCTTACTGCTACTACTCCTTATCCTCTCGCCAGAGTCCACCTGGATTGTCCCTTCGTGACCGGTGAAGTCCAAGTCGCCGTCAGGGAAAAGCCTTTTCCCATGCCTGGAGTGCAACTTCTCCTAGGCAACGACTTGGCAGAAGACCAACAACCGACGAACTTGATCATCAAGGACAGATCCCAGGTGAGCAACTCTGTGTTGGATAACCCGATTTTTAAGCATGTTCCAGCGAAGGTTCAAGAGAGTGATGAAGTTTCTCCTCCTGTTATGGTGACCACCCGTGCTCAAGCAGCACGACCACAGCCAGCTGACTCTACTGCTACCGCTGTCCCTCAAGACCCTTCGAAACTACCCCCTAATCTGACCGCTTTGGAGTTCCGTAAGTTACAGAGAAGATCTTACCTTGACATCATTATTCTTTCAGGCTGAGACCCAATCCGACAGTGTTCCTGGGTTCTTCTTGGAGAACGAACTACTCTATCGCAGGTATAGACCCAGTAAACTGAAGGACGAGGACGATTGGGCAAATATTGAACAACTAGTGATTCCTACCAGCCTGCGGCCCACGATTCTACACCTGGCCCACGGAGCTCTATCACACTACGGGTTTAACAAGACATATCATGGGATTCGCCAAGACTACTACTGGCCAGGTATGGTTAATGACGTAAAGAAATTTGTTCAAATGTGCCACGTGTGTCAGTTAGCCGGGAAACCTAACTTTTCAGTTCCCAGAGCACCACTGATACCCATCCAGGTGCCTGAGGAACCATTCCACAGACTTATTATTGACTGTGTTGGTCCTTTGCCTCGGACCACTGCCGGCAACGCTTATATCTTAACCATCCTGTGTCCTACCACCAGATTCCCGATAGCAGTTCCAGTGAAAAATATTACAGCTGCTACAGTGGTGAAGAATCTACAGAAGATCTTCACCCAGTATGGATTTCCGAGGGAGATTCAGAGCGATTGTGGTACCAACTTCACCATTGATCTCTTCAAACGGACTCTGGAGGAGTTCAACATCAAACAGGTACTGTCCAGCCCCTATCATCCTGCTTCACAGGGTTCTCTTGAACGTAGTCATCAGACCATCAAGGCACTCTTAAAAAAGTTTTGTAATGAGACCTCAAAGGATTGGGATAGGCAACTAGATCTCATCATGTGTATTTTCAGAAGTCTTCCTAACGAGTCACTAGGAGTATCTCCTTATGAGATGCTCTACGGACGTAAGTGCCGTACACCTCTCAAGGCTTTCAAGGACTCTCTACGTGATGCCACCTTCAGTGAGCATCAGACTGTGCCCCAGTATCTTCAAAACCTCCGACACATTCTAGAGAGGGTCCATTCCTTCGCCAACAACAACCTACAGAAAGCCCAAGAGAGGATGAAAACTCGTTACGACCAGCACTGCCAAGTAAGGAAGTTTAAACCGGGTGATTTTGTTCTTGCCTATTTCCCTATCCCAGGTTCTCCTTTACAGAACAAGTTCTCAGGACCCTATCGTGTCAAGGAGTGCCGGAACAATTTTAACTACGTTCTCGAAACCCCTGATAGGCGGCGGAAGACCCAGCTGTGCCACATCAACCTGCTCAAAGCCTACCATGGTGTTCCTCCCACTGTGTTAACCAACTTCACCTTATTTACAGGTCCATATACCAACAGTGAGACCTTCCCTGCTTCTCCTTCCGAAAGCACTGACACTGGGACAGCGCTTTCTAATTCGGAAATCCTTACTGACCTCCATAACTACTTTCAGGACGATAATAGTGCCTCACTCATCAAACTCATCAGAGGACATCGAGAGTTGTTTCGAGATGATCCACAGGAGTGTACTGTGACTCGGCACGACATCCAACTGCTACCTGACACCCAGCCGATTCGACAGCCGTTCTACCGAATCAGCCCTAGCAAGAAGGAAGTCATGTGTGCTGAGGTACAGTACCTCCTGGACCATGGACTGGCTACCCCTGTGAGTCCCCCTGGGCCTCACCATGTATCTTGGTACCCAAACCTCAAAGTAAGATCCGCCTTTGTACGGATTATAGGAAGCTTAACAGTGTCACCGTGAAGGATGCCTACCCATTACCTAGGATTGACGATATTCTTGATGCCATTGGTAATGCCCGCTACCTGTCCCAGGTGGACTTACTCAAGGGCTATTACCAGGTGTGCCTTACGGAGCGAGCTAAGGAACTGTCTGCCTTTATAACCCCTTTTGGGCTTTACAGGTACAATCGTCTTCCCTTTGGACTCTGCAATGCCCCGGCCACCTTTCAGAGAGCTGTCAACCGCGTCATCCAGGACTTGGATAACACCTACGCCTATTTGGATGACATTGTTGTAGCATCCAACACCTGGAGCGAACACCTGCTCCAGCTACAACTATTGTTCTACAAGCTCCTGAAAGCCGGCCTCACCATCAATCTGGGCAAGTCCACTTTTGCCAAAGGTAAAGTGCGGTACCTGGGTCATGTTATAGGGAGTGGCAGCCTGGCTCTGTTAAATATCCACATTCAAGCAATCCAACAGTATCCCCAGCCTACTACCAGGAAGCAGCTCCTGCGCTTCCTTGGTCTTGCTTCCTATTACCGTAGGTTTGTGAGGAACTTTAGCACTGTTGCAACACCCTTAATTACCTTAACCAGTCCCAAGCAACGGTATAATTGGACCATGAAGCAAACCGTTGCTTTCGAACAACTCAAATTCCTCCTCTGTTCTAATCCTATTCTCACCTCGCCAGATACAACGAAGCCTTTCATCCTCCATGTCGACGCCAGTGGTACCGGCATCGGAAGTGTCCTAATGCAGCAACGAGGCGAGGAGGTTCTACCTGTCAGCTACTACAGCTACAAGTTGAAGCCTCATCAGAAAAACTACAGCACTATAGAAAAGGAACTTCTCTCCATCGTCCTGAGCCTGCAACACTTTGCACCATATCTACGCGGTGCAAGGTCCACTACCATCTTTTCGGACCACAACCCTCTCAGATTTCTACATCAAGCCCAATTCAATAACCAACGTCTGCTGCGATGGGCTTAATATCTCCAAGGCTTCAATCTCAAGATCTGTTATATCAAGGGACCTGATAACATCATCGCCGACGCCCTATCTAGAGTGCATGAGGTGGAGACCACTCCCTCTACCACTCTACCTCCAGAGAACGTGACTCCACCAGAACCGCAGGCTTCGGGGGAGAGTTGTGACGATAATCTCCTCCCAGAGATTGAGCCTGCTCATCCTCCTCCTCGTCACGTTCTCCAATATATTCAAGATACGTTCTACTGTGGCTTAAACGTATATATCAAGACCAGCCACGAACCTACAACTCCCCCTCTCCCCAACTTCTGCACCTGCTGTACACCTGGCTGGCTCGCGGACCAGCAAACTGCTCGCTCCAAGTCTCAACTACCGACTCGCCGACCGTCCTGCATTCTCATTGGCCGTTAGGACCCACGCCACTGCAGTCATCCTCCAATCACGTTGCTGGCCCACGCAATGTCGGACTCGTCCAGGAACTCTATCATCAGAATATATCCAGTGCTCTGGCTGTGAACACCTACTTGACTCACCTTGTGTGACCAACTAGAGGTTGATAGCTTGCGCATATATTCCCAGTACCATTTATCTTTGTATTCCTGTTAACGTAACCAGTTCCCCCCTTTTCAGTTTGTTATTTTTACTTCTACATTATTATAAATGCCAAGAAATTGTCTTTATTTTTACTTTGTTTTCTAGATTAATTAAAGTGCATTATTTAAATTTTGGTTTCGTGTCTTACCTTACCACAGATTATCAGACAAGCAGTCACTCTTTTTTTTCCTTTTTTTTTTATAACGTACATGTATGTGGCCCAGCATTGACATCTGCTGTTGGAAGACTGCCGACCACCATTTCCAACACGTTACCGTCACATAAT
>WNGS01164688.1:17282-29054 GCA_020271785.1 Procambarus virginalis | reverse complement strand
CAGCAACAGGTGGGTGTGGGGGGCACCAGCAACAGGTGGGTGTGGGGGGCACCAGCAACAGGTGGGTGTGGGGGGCACCAGCAACAGGTGGGTGTGGGGGGCACCAGAAACAGGTGGATGTGGGAGGGACCAGAAACAGGTGGGGTGTTGTGCCACCAGCACAGGTGGGTGTGGGGGCACCAGCAACAGGTGGATGTGGGGGCACCAGCAACAGGTGGGTGTGGGGGGCACCAGCAGCAGGTGGGTGTGGTGGGCACCAGCAACAGGTGGGTGTGGTGGGCACCAGCAACAGGTGGGTGTGAGGGGCACCAGCAACAGGTGGGTGTGGGGGCACCAGAAACAGGTGGGTTTGGGGCACCAGCAACAGGTGGGTGTGGTGGGCACCAGGAACAGGTAGATGTGGAGGGCAAGAACAACAGGTTGTGTGGGTCACCAGCAACAGGTGAGTGTGGTGGCACCAGCATCAGGTGGGTGTGGGGGCACCAGCAACAGGTGGGTGTGGTGGGCACCAGCAACAGGTGGGTGTGGTGGGCACCAGCAACAGGTAGATGTGTGGGTTACCAGCAACAGGTGGGTGTGGGGGGCACCAGCAACAGGTGGGTGTTGGGGCACCAGCAATTGCTGGGTGTGGGGGGCACCAGCAACAGCTGGGTGTGGTGGGCATCAGCAACAGGTAGGTTTAGGGGGCACAACCAACAGGTGGGTGGGGGGCACCAGCAACAGGTGGTGTGGGGGCACCAGCAACAGGTGGGTGTGGGGGCACCAGCAACAGGTGGGGGGTGGGGGCACCAGCAACAGGTGGGTGTGGGGGCACCAGCAACAGGTGGGTGTGGTGGGGACCAGCAACAGGTAGGTGTGGGGGGCACAACCAACAGGTGGGTGTGGGGGCACCAGCAACAGGTGGGTGTGGGGGCACCAGCAACAGGTGGGTGTGGTGGGCACAAGCAACAGGTGGGTGTGGGGGCACCATCAACAGGTGGGTGTGGGGGGCACCAGCAAAAGGTGGGTTTTAGGGCATCAGCAACAGCTGGGTGTGGGGGCATCAGCAACAGGTAGGTGTGGGGGCACCAGCAACAGGTGGGTGTGGGGGCACCAGCAACAGGTGGGTGTGGGGGCACCAGCAACAGGTGGGTGTGGGGGCACCAGCAACAGGTGGGTGTGGGGGCACCAGCAACAGGTGGGTGTGGTGGGCACCAGCAACTGGTGGGTTTGGGGGCACCAGCAACAGGTGGGTGTGGTGGGCACAAGCAACAGGTGGGTGTGGTTGGCACCAGCAACAGGTGGGTGTGGGGGGCACCAGCAACAGGTGGGTGTGAAGGCACCAGCAACAGGTGGGTGTGGGGGGCACCAGCAACAGGTGGGTGTGGGGGGCACCAGCAACAGGTGGGTGTTAGGGGCAGCTGCAACAGGTGGGTGTGGGGGCACCAGCAACAGCTGGGTGTGGGAGTCACCAGCAACAGGAGGGGGTGGAAGGCACCAGCAACAGGTGGGTGTGGGGGGCATCAGCAGCAGTGGGTGTGGGGGGCACCAGCAACAGGTGGGTGTGGGGGCACCAGCAACAGGTGGGTGTTGGGGCACCAGCAACAGGTGGGTGTGGTGGGCACAAGCAACAGGTGGGTGTGGGGGCACCATCAACAGGTGGGTGTGGGGGGCACCAGCAAAAGGTGGGTTTTAGGGCATCAGCAACAGGTGGGTGTGGGGGGCACCAGCAACAGGTGGGTGTGGGGGGCACCAGCAACAGGTGGGTGTGGTGGGCACCAGCAACAGGTGGGTGTGAGGGGCACCAGCAACACATGGGTGTGGGGGAAGGGTACTAGCAACAGGTGGGTGTGGGGCACCAGCAACAGGTGGGTGTGGGGGGCACCAGCAACAGGTGGGTGTAGGGGGCTCCAGCAACAGGTGGGTGTGAGGGGCACCAGCAACAGATGGGTGGGGGGGTACTAGCAACAGGTGGGTGTAGGGGCATTTGCAACAGGTGGGTGTGGAGGCACCAGCAACAGGTGGGTGTTTGGGGGCACCAGCAACATGTGGGTGTGGGGGCACCAGCAACAGGTGGGGTGTGTGGGGCACCAGGAACAGATGGGTGTGGGGGGCACCAGCAACAGTTGGGTGTGGGGGCACCACCAACAGGTGGGTGTGGTGGGCACCAGCAACAGGTGGGTGTTGGGGGCACCAGCAACATGTGGGTGTGGGGGCACCATCAACAGGTGGGTGTGGGGGGCATCAGCAACAGGTGGGTGTGGGAGGCACCAGCAACAGGTGGGTGTGGGGGGCATCAGCAGCAGATGGGTGGGGGGACACCAGCAACAGGTGGGTGTCGGGGGCACCTGCAACAGGTGGGTGTGAGGGCACCAGCAACAGGTGGGTGTGGGGGCACCTGCAACAGGTGGGTGTGGGGGGGCACCAGCGACAGGTGGGTGTGAGGGACACCAGCAACAGAAAGGTGTGGGGTGGGGTACTAGCAACAGTTGGGTGTGGGGGCACCAGCAACAGGTGGGTGTGGGGTGGCACCATCAACAGGTGGGTGTAGGTGGCACCAGCAACAGGTGGGTGTGAGGGGCACCAGCAACAGATGGGTGTGGGGGAAGGGTACTAGCAACAGGTGGGTGTGGGGGCACCAGCAACAGGTGGGTGTGGGGTCACCAGCACCAGGTGGGTGTGAGGGGCACCAGCAACAGATGGGTGTGGGGGGGTACTAGGAACAGGTGGGTGTAGCGGCGCCAGCGACACGTGGGTGTGGACGCACCAGAAACAGGTGGGTGTGGAGGCACCAGCAACAGGTGGTTGTGGGGGGCACCAGCAACAGGTGGGTATGTGAGGCACCAGCAACAGGTGGGTGTGGTGGGCACCAGCAACAGGTGGGTTTGGGGGCACCAGCAACAGGTAGGTGTGGTGGGCACCAGCAACAGGTAGGTGTGGTGGGCACCAGCAACAGGTAGGTGTAGGGGGCATCAGCAACAGGTGGGTGTGGGGGCAAAAAAGCATTAAAACATCCCTCACAGAACTTAAACAATTCCTCTACTCATCCAAACCGGACTTAGCATTCATCACCGAATCCTGGCTCACTCCCAAACAAAATCCCGTATTTAAAAACTTTCAGATGCAGAGACTGGACAGACCCAACCGTATGAGGGGTGGTATTTTCCTTCTAACACGAAGTAATATGACATGTAAACCTGTAACACTAACGTATTTTGTGAACGGTAAACTAGAAGTTCTAGCATGCCTAATACCTTTCAATGGTACACACATATCCTTTCTGGGTATATACAACCCTGGAGGCACAATAAACTCAAACGAACTGGAATTTTATCTTAACCAAATACGACACCCGATCATTGTTACAGGTGATCTCAATGCAAACCACCCCACATGGAGTCAAGGTACCCAAATACTGCAGGTACCGATCTCTACAACTACTTAGACACTACACCATATACTCTTCTTTCGCCGCCCTACCTTGCAACCTACTTTAACTACAGAACCAATTATGAAGCCTCACTGGACATCTGCTTTGGCTCTGCACAATTTCAACATGAACTACAGTTTCATACTGGACCAGATATTGGTAGTGACCACAAACCCCTCATTATAAATTTACTAACTTTCAGCCACCAACCCACCCGCTTACGCTTCCCAAGTGGAACATTAAGTACCTAGACAAGAAAAATGGGCCGATGTTGTTCGCCTCCCAGACACAGACGAAGTAGACCCTAACAAGCGACTGTCCACAATCACCTCGGCCATAAATTCTGCAGCCACCCAAATGCTTAAGAAAACTTCAGGACATAGGTCCAACAAACCACTTAAACCATGGTGGAACGCGGAATGTGCACGAACAGTCGCTTTACGCCGACGAGCCATACAAAAACAAAGACGTCAACCCTCCCTACAGAACTGGGTCAATCTCCGGCGGGCCACAGCAACGGCCAAAAAAACCATACTATCAGCAAAGCGAGCATCATGGGCAACATTCTGTGATAGCCTCACACCCACAACGCCACACTCAAAAGTCTGGGCTACATTTAACAGCATTAAAGGTCGCCCAACATTCCCTTCGTTCCCCCTGATGATCAACGCTCACTCTGTCAAACACCTCAGGAGCGTGCAAATGTTCTTGCTGAATGCCTTAAAGTTACCCTCTCAACACCCTTCCTTCATGCCCAAGAACTCTCCCTCAGACAAGACATTGACCGTGCCATACTGCCCACATGCTTGACGTTGACAACATGTACACCTCAAGCGAGCTACAATTGGCCTTAAACCGCTACCTAATGGCAAGGCACCTGGAGAGGATGGAATTCCATATGAACTCATCAAATATCTTCCACCGACTGCACATAGCACCCTTCTAAACTATTACAACTTATGCTGGACTCACGGAAATATTCCCTCACAATGGCAGACCAGTATTATTCTTCCGTTCCTTAAACCAGGAAAGACCCATCCCAACCTGCGTCATACAGACCTATCTCCCTACTATCATGCTCGGTAAAATCATGGAAAGGCTAGTACATACTCGCCTCCAATGGTACCTTGAGTAAATAATATCATACCGTCACTCCACTGGATTTCGACCGCAATGCTCCACGCTAGATCAAATACTCTGCCTTGACATGAAATCCGCACCTCTCTCAGAAACAGTAAATATTGTCTTGTTGTCTACCTAGACCTCAAAGGAGCTTTTGATAGCATTCCTCATACTTGCCTCCTCGCAAAGCTTGCACGTTTAGGCGTACAGGGAAGATTACTTCTATGGTTACGGTCCTATCTCACAAACAGGACCTCCAAAGTCTTATACAAGGCGAGTTTTCCGATGGCATCCCAATACAAACAGGTGTCCCACAAGGCTCCATACTAAGCCCAACCCTATTTGCCGCATTCTTAGCAGATTTGCCTAACACCCACCCTGTTCACCTCTCGGCGTACGCCGACGACTTACATTGTATTATTCAGACAATACCCTACCTAATACAGTCTCAACAATGCAAACAGCACTGGACGACCTCACAGATTGGACTCAACAATGGGGCCTTCAAGTTAGTACTACCAAACCTGCTATCAGATTTTCACTAAAAAAGGCTACTTCCTCTACCCACCCTCACAATACACAACACTCCCATCCAACACGTACGAGAACATAAATATCTTGGCATGCGCTTAGACTCCCCCTTACTTACCTGGAAAGCACACATTCAACACCTTAAACAGACGACACAACCCCGACTCGCCATACTTAAAGCCCTCACTGGCACCACCTGGGAGCACACCCATGAAATCTTGCTCCGTTTCTATACAACCTACATTCGCAGCCAACTAGACTATTGTTGCCAAGCATATGCGTCGGCGGCGCCTACTAACCTACAGAGCCTCGAGGTCATACAAATAATGCCATGCGACTTATATGTGGCGCAATGCGTTCAACTCCAATCCTCGGACTTTACGGGGAAACAGGCCTCACAAGCCTAGCCACCAGACGAGACATTATGTGTGCCAACTATCTGTCACTCTGTACCACTGCTCACCAAGACACCCATACAGATCAAAAATTAACCCAACAGTTAACCCACGTAACCCCCGCTCCCCAACCATTCACTCGCAACCTTTCCTCACACGGGCTACAAATAACCTCAATATAGACCTCTCCCTACTCCAAACTGTGAAACCCAACTTCCTGTCCCCCCTATTCCACCCTGGCTTTATACAACTCCTAATACAGCAATACAACTCGAAGACAACATTCAAAATCTGCACCAACTCAGCCATAGCCTCAGTCTTCGCCTCAACAATGAAATTGCTACCCAAATACCACAAGCGTTTACACAGATGGATCTCGCATTATCATGAACAACGTGCCCTCGGTCACTAGCGCTGTATGGATACCGAAAGAGAGAGAGAGGAGAAGAGGAGGAGGTAGACGGGAGGGAGAGAGAGAGAGAGAGAGAGAGAGGAGAGAGAGAGAGAGAGAGAGACAGAGAGAGAGAGAGAGAGAGAGAGAGAGAGAGAGAGAGAGAGAGAGGAGAGAGAGAGAGAGAGAGAGAGAGAGAGGTGAGGGGGGGAGGGGTGGTACAGATATTACGGAGACACACTGATAAGATAAGATAAGATTACGGATGTGACTTGGTGAGATTACGGAGTGACTTGCCCCAGGGCGTCTGGCAGGCTGGCTGGAGTGAGGTCAACACAGGTGAGGCAGGGGTAGGAGTGGAGGGGGAGGGGGGGGTTGGTGAGGTAAGATGACTCACGGGGTGGAGAGAAGGGGGGGATGGGGATGGACTAGGTAATGATTCACTTATATAGCCATATACTAGTTTCTAAGTACGATCCTACTTAAACGTATACGGCCTAAATATCGGTTTATTATAGGTAAGAACTCTAAAAAGAACTTTAATAAACTTGTATGAACTTATTTTCATTATAAGAACTTTTAACAAACTTCTATAACATCGGAAATTATTTTCCCCATAAGAATTCACTAATCTAAATCTGGGAGTGCCAATTTAACCTGAAACCCCCTACGACGTAGGGCCATTTTTACCAGAAAAAAAGGGCCCATACGTCGTACGGCATATCGGCACTTTTTTCCTGAAAAAAAAGGGCCCATACATCGTACCCACTACTACTGGTGTGAGGGCACCAGCAACAGGTTGGGTGTGGAGGCACCCAGCAACAGGTGGGTGTGGGGGCACCAGCAACAGGTGGGTGTGAGGGGCACCAGCATCAGGGTGGGTTGTGAGGGGCACCAGCAACAGGTGGGTGTGGGGGGGCACCAGCACAGGTGGGTGTGGAGGCACCAGCAACAGGTGGGTGTGGGGGCACCAGCAACAGGGGTGTGGAGGGCACCAGCAACATGTGGGTGGGGGGCACCAGCAACATGTGGGTTGTGGGGGCACCAGCAACAGGTGGGTGTGTGGGGCACCAGCAACAGGTGGGTGTCCGGGCACCAGCAACATGTTGGTTGTGGGGGGGCACCAGCAACATGTGGGTGTGGGGGGGCACCAGCAACAGGTGGGTGTGGGGGGCACCAGCACATGTGGGTGTGGGGGCACCAGCAACAGGTGGGTGTGTGGGGCACCAGCAACAGGTGGGTGTCCGGGCACCAGCAACACTGGGTGTGGGGCACCAGGAACAGGTGGGTGTGGAGGGGGCACCAGCAACAGGTGGGTGTGGGGGCACCAGCAACAGGTGGGTGGGGGGGCACCAACACAGGTGGGTGTGAGGGGCACCAGCAACGGTTGGTGTGGGGGGCACCAGCACAGGTGGGTGAGAGACACCAGCAACAGGTGGGTGTGGGTTGGCACCAGCAACAAGGTGTGTGTGGGGTGCACCAGAAACAGGTGGGTGTGAGGGGCACCAGCAACAGATGGGTGTGGGGATGGGTACTAGCAACAGGTGGGGTGTGGGGCACCAGCATCAGGTGGGTGTGGGGGGGGAACCAGCTTAGGTGGGTGTGCGGGGGCACAAGCAACAGGTGGGTGTGAGGGGGGGCCACCAACACAGATGGGTGTGGGGGGGTTACTAGCAACAGGTGGGTGTAAGGGCACCAGCAACAGATGGGTGTGGAAGCACCAGCAACAGGTGGTGTGGGGGGCACCAGCAACATGTGGGTGTGGGGGCAAAAAACAACGGGTTGGGTGTGTGGGGCACAAGCAACAGGTGGGTGTGGGGGCACCAGCAACAGGTGGTGTTGGGGAACCAGCAACAGGTGGGTTGGGAGCACCACTAACAGGTGGGGTGGGGGCACCCAACAACAGGTGGGTGTGGGGTCACCAGCAACAGGTGGGTGTGATGCACCAGAAACAGGTGGGTGTGGGGGACACCAGGAACGGGTGGGTGTGTGGGGCACCAGCATCAGCTAGGTGTGGGGGCACCAGCAACAGTTTTGTGTGGTGGCACCAGCAACAGGTGGGTGTGGGTGCACCAAAAACAGGTGGGTGTGGAGGGCACCAGCAACAGGTGGGTGTGGAGTGCACCAGCAACAGGTGGGTGTGGGGGGCACCAGCAACAGGTTGGTGTGGGGCACCTGCAACAGGTGGGTTTAGGGGCTCCGCAACAGGTGGCTTTGGGGGGCACAAGCAACTGGTGGGTGTGTGAGGCACCAGCCACAGGTGGGTGTGGGGCCATCAGCAGCAGGTTGGTGTGGGGACGCCAGCAACAGGTGGGTGAGGGGGGCACGAGCAACAGTTGGGTGTGTGGGGGCAACAGCAACAGGTGGGTGAAAGGGTACCAGCAACATGAGGGTGTGGGGGGCACAGTAACAGGTGGGTGTGAGGGGCACCAGCAACAGGTGGTGTGAGGGGCAACAGCAACAGATGGGTGTGGGGGGGTACTAGCAACAGGTGGGTGTATGGGCACCAGCAACAGGTGGGTGTTGGGGCACTAACAACAGGTGGGTGTGAGGGGCACCAGCAACGGGTGGGTGTGGAGGCACCAGCAACAGGATTGGTGTCGGGGCATCAGCAACAGGTGGGTGTGAGGGTCACCGCAACAGGTGGGTGTGGTGGCACCAGCAACAGGTGGGTGGGGATGCACCAACAACATGTGGTGTGGGAGGCACAGCAACAGGTGGGTGGGGGGCACCATCAACAGATGGGTGTGGGGGCAACATCAACAGGTGGGTGTAGGGGCACAGCAACAGGTGGGTGTGGGGGTCACCAGCAACAGGTGGGTGTGGGGGCACCAACAACAGGTGGGTGTTAGGGGCACCAGCAACAGGCTGGTGTGGGGGAGGCATCAGCAACAGGTGGGGTGAGAGGACACCAGCAACAGGTGGGTGTGGGTGCACCAGCAAATGGTGGGTGGGGAATGCACCAGCAACAGGTGGGTGTGAGGGGCACCAGCAACAGATGGGTGTGGGGGATGGGTTACTAGCAACAGGTGGGTGTGGGGGCACCAGCTCAGGTGGGTGTGGGGGGACCCAGCATCAGGTGGGTGTGCGAGGCACAAGCATCAGGTGGTGTGAGTGAGCACCAACAACAGATGGTGTGGGGGGGTTACTAGCAACAGGTGGGTGTAAGGGCACCAGCAACGATGGGTGTGGAAGCACCAGCAACAGGTGGGGTTGGGGGGCAACCAGAACATGTGGGTGGTGGGGCAAAAAACAACGGGTGGGTGTGTGGGGCACAAGCAAACAGTTGGGTGTTGGGGCGCCAGCAACAGTTGGGTATGGAAGGCACCAGCAACAGATGGTGTGGGTGAACCAGCAACAGGTGGGGTGTGGGGGCACCAGCAACAGGTGGGGTGTGGATGCACCAACAACAGTGGGGTGTGAGAGCACCAGCACAGGTGGGTGGGGGGCACCATCACCAGTGGCTGTGGGGGCAACATCAACAGGTGGGTGTGGGGGCACCAGAAACAGGTGGGTGTACGAGGCACCAGCAACAGGTGGGTGTGGGGGACCAGCACAGGTGGGTGTGGGGGGCACCAGCAACATGGGGTGTGGGGGCACCAGCTATCAGGTGGGTGTGGGAGGCACCAGCAACAGGTGGGTGGGGGGCACCATCAACAGAAGGGTGTGGGGGCAACATCAACAGGTGGGTGTGGGGGCACAAGCAACAGGTGGGTGTGGGGGGCACCAGCAAAAGGTGGGTGTGGGGGCACCAACAAAAGGTGGGTGTGAGGCACCAGCACAGGTGGGTGTGGGGGGGGGCACCAGCAACAGGTCGGTGTGAGTGGCACCAGCAACAGGTGGGGTGTGGGGGGCACCAGCAACAGGTGGGTGTGAGGGGGGCACCAGCAACAGGGGGTGTGAGGGGCACCAACAACAGATGGGTGTGGGGGGGTACGAGCAACAGGTGGGTGTAGGGGCACCAGCAACAGGTGGGTGTGGGGAGCACCAGCAACAGGTGGGTGTGGGGGCACCCAGCAACAGATGGTGTGGGGGTCACCAGGCACCGGTGGGTGTGGGGGCACCAGCAACAGGTGGGGTGTGGGGGCACCAGCAACAGGTGGGGTGTGGGGTCACCAGCACAGGTGGGTGTGGGGGCACCAGCAACAGGTGGGTGTGGGGAGCACAAGCAACAGGTGGGTGTGAGGGGGACCAACAACAGATGGGTGTAGGGGGGTTACGAGCAACAGGTGGGTGTAGGGCACCAGCACAGGTGGGTGTGGGGAGCACCAGCAACAGGTGGGTGTGGGGGGCACCAGCAACAGGTGGATGTGGTAGGCACCAGCAACAGGTGGGTGTGGGGGAACCAGCAACAGGTGGGTGTGGGGGGTTACTAGCACAGGTGGGTTTGGGGAGCACCAGCAACAGGTGGGTGTGGGGAGCACCAGCAACAGGTGGGTGTGGAGGCACCAGCAACAGGTGGGTGTGGGGGAATCAGCAACAGGTGGGTGTGGGGGTACTAGCAACAGGTGGGTTTGGGGATCACCAGCAACAGGTGGGTGTGGGGCACCTAAACAGGTGGGTGTGGGTCCACCAACAACAGTGGGTGTACGTGGCACCAGCACCAGTTGGGTGTGGGGGGCACCAATAAAAGGTGCGTGTGGAGGGGCACCAGCAACAGGTGGGTGTGGAGGCACCAGCAACAGGTGGGTGTGGGGGCAACCAGAAAACAGGTGGGTGTGGGGGGCACCAGCATCAGGTGGGTGTGGGGGCACAGCAACATGTTGGGTGGATGCAAAAAACAACAGGTGGGTAGTGGGTGCACAAGCAACAGGCGGTGTGGGGGCACCATCAACAGGTGGGTGGGCAGGGCACCAGCAACAGGTGGGTGTGGAGGGCACCAGCAACAGGTGCGTGTGGGGGGCACCAATCAACATTTGGTGTGGGGACACCAGCAACAGTTGGGTGTTGGGGGCAACCAGGAACAGGTGGGTGTGAGGGGGCACCAGCAACAGGGGGTGGTGGAGGCCACCAGCAACAGGTGGTTGTGGGGGCAACCAGAAACAGGTGGGTGGTGTGGGGCACCAGCATCAGGTAGGTGTGGGGGCACCAGCAAACAGTTGGGTGTTGGGGGACCAGCCAACATGTGGGTGTGGGAATGCCCAAAAACAGGTGGGTGTGGAGGGCAACGCAGCAACAGGTGGGTGTGGAGGGCATCCAGCAACAGATGTGTGTGGGGGGCACCACGAACAGGTTGGTGTGGGGGACACCAGCAACAGGTGGTTTAGGGGCTCCAGCAACAGGTGGCTTTGGTGGGGCACAAGCAACAGGTGGGTGTGTGGGGGGCAACAGCAACATGGGGGTGTAAGGGTACCAGCAACAGAGGGTGTGTGGGTCCACCAGTAACAGGTGGGGTGTGAGGGCACCAGCAACAGGTGGTGTGGGGGGGAGGGGCAACCAGCAACAGATGGGTGTGGAGGCACCAGCAACAGTTGGGTGGTGGGCATCAGCAACAGGTGTGGTGTAGGGGCACAAACCATCAACAGGTGGGTGTTGGGGCAACCATCAAGCAGGTGTGGTGTGAGGGGCACCAGCAACGGGTGGGTGTGGAGGCACCAGCAACAGTTGGGGGTCGGGGCATCAGCAACAGGTGGGTGGTGATGGTCCACCCAGCAAACAGGTGGGTGTGGTGGCACCAGAAACAGGTGGGGGGTGTGGGATGCACCAACAACATGTGGGGGTGTGGAGGCACCAGCAACATGTGGGTGGGGGCACCATCAACAGTGGGTGAGGGGGCAACATCAACACGGTGGGGGTGGGGGCACCATCAACAGGTGGGTGTGGGGGGCACCAGCCAACATGTGGTTGTGGATGCCACCAACACAGGTGGGGGTGGGAGCACCAGCAATAGCTAGGTGTGGTGGGCCACCAGCAACAGGTGGCTG
>WNGS01164684.1:36005-47319 GCA_020271785.1 Procambarus virginalis | reverse complement strand
GATCTTAGCTTTACTCGCAATGTCATTTTCATACTGCCTCTCTGCTTCTCTCCTCACTCTGGTGTACTCATTTCTGACCCTCTGGTATCTCTCCCTGCTCTCTGGTGTTCCGTTGTTCCTGTAGTTTCGCCATGTTCTTTTACTCAATTGCTTTGCTGCTGCACATTCATGGTTGAACTACGGATTCTTCAGTTGCTTTTCATTTTTCACGTTTTGGACTGGGATAAACCTGTCTGCAGCCTCCTGACACTTCTGAGTGACATAATCCATCATATCCTGTACAGTCTTTTCTCTGAGTTCTGTTTCCCATGGTATTCCCATTAGGAAGTTCCTCATCTCATATTCTCTTCGGTAATATAGTCTTTTTCCTTCCAATCCCATCCATGGATAGGTTATCCCTACTTCTACCAGATACTCAAATATCAATACACTGTGGTCACTCATTCCTATGGGGGCTTCATATTTGACTTCCCTTATTTCTGAGTCATTTAAGGTGAAAATAAGGTCGAGTCAAGCTGGTTCATCATTTCCTCTCATTCTTGTGGGCCCCTTGACATGTTGGCTCAGAAAGTTACTTGTACTCACTTCCAAAATTTTAGATCTCCATGTGGGTCCCCATTCTCCCTGTCTATCTTTCCATGGTTGTAATCACCCATGAGTAAGAGTCTGGATCCATTCCTGCAAGCAACTGAAGTTGCTCTCTCTATTATGTAAGTGTTCTGCTGTCCGCAACTACTTACTTTGCCTTGTAGGAAGTAACTTTTGCCGCTCACTTTACATCCATTCCAGGTACAAGTAAGCCCTATTTGTTGTCCCCTAACTCCCCTTGCCACTTCGGGGGGGGGGGGGTATAGGGTGTTTATGTAGCTTCAGGGCACCAATCCCCTCCAGCCACAGGGCATGGCGAGAAGGCACCCCTAAGCATACCTAATTCCCTATCAAACACAAACTAAAATACACATAAATGGCAAATCTCATCACAACCCACAAGAGTTAAGATGATACTAATAACACACAATAATAGTCCGGAAATTCTTATCTCCCTATTCCTTGGCGGCACGGCCTCATGGCCTGGGTTAATTTTCTCCTCCAATTTAATATCAGGCTTTTCCCAGTCTCTATGTAAATTTCTGCACGCCTGATTAATTTCCGTATTAATTCAGCTAAGGTTTACCAATGTCTTTCTGGTCTTTTGGCCAGGCTTCATTAAATGTTATGTTGTTAAATCCCATTATATTTACTCTAAATGTCCTGATTGTTATACATAATGTTATAGAATTATGTTACACATTTGCCTTTCTTCTATTTCTAGACAATAAGCTATTCGGTTTCTGCAGATTTTGATGTATCTTCTTACTAGGCTATAAGCATACTTTTAAATTTTACTACGGTTGTACAATTTAAGTTGATTTAGTGTACTTAGAGTTATCCACGTCTATGTTATGCATTTGTTAAGTCTCACTTATAGCCGCCTCATTTACATGTTCTGCAGAAATTATTTACTTGTACTTCTACTACGTAATAAATAAGCCATACTGTCGGTGTCTTTTCCCCCTGATCAGAAAATATCTATTCGATATCCCAAGAGTACGACTTAATCTAACTAGAAATGCTCTACAAATCAAGGGGCCCATAATGTGGAATGACCTTCCCAATCATATCAAAGACTGTATCTCTCTCAACCAGTTTCAAATAAAAACTAAAACTACCTAATAAACTCCATGTAACCTACCTCACCCCTTAATGTCAACCCATGTCTTACTATTGTATTCACTGCTGTTTGTTGACCAACTTGTATAATTGCTATTCTCTGCATTGTCCTCCCCCCCCCCTTTATTTATTTTTTATTTTTTTCAACACAATTTTTACTTTAAGCTCAATTACTAATAAGTTTTATTCTAAGTTACACACAGAAATCACAATTGCGTGATGCATCAAATGAACAAATCCACAAAGGCCGTGACGAGGATTCGAACCTGTGTCACGGCCCTTGTAGATTTGTTCATTTAGTATAAGTGTTTTCCCACCTCACCTTGCCCGAAACGTTATGCGTATTAGTGTCTTTTGATATTGTATGTACTATCTCTATTTTAAATCTAACATTATGCATGTAACTCAATATATGTACCGTTACCTGAATAAAAAATCTAATCTATATAATTTCACCAACCCATTGTACGTTCTTGTAAATATAAATTGCAGTTACTTTAATAATATAAAATAAATAAATAATATAAAATGTTTATTCAGGTAAAAGTACATTCATACAAGGTGAGTTAGTTAGTTTAGTTTAGTCCATTTATTCTGCACCCCATACCAATCTTGTGGGCGGCAGTGGAAAGGGTTACAAAGGTACATATAATGGGCTCAGGGACTAAACCCCACAATTCGTTTAGCTAAGCAAGTTACAATCTTGATGAGCTAGTTACAAAATTCAGTATAAGTCGTCACATCAACAATGGGTTCAAGATCGACCACAAGTACAGTTTCTAAATTAAGCAACTGACATATGTGGAGAGCTAGTGTCACAAATAATATGCTTGTCCTGCATACCGCCCCCCATCCAGTGGGCAGCGGTGCATAGGTTACAATCACTTAGTTACTACCTACAGTTAGCAAACTGGGGATATTTTTCTAGATAGAGCATGTACATATTATGCCTAAAGCCACTAATACGCACAGCGTTTCGGGCATTATAATTATAATTAAAATTTTAATTATAACTATATACCATGTAGGGTATGATTGCTTACTGACCAACCGGTATAATAGTTAATACAGAATGTATATACTGTATACTTTAGTTATACTCTAAACTCAAAGTGGTTTAGGACTAAATCAAACTATAGATTTATATAAGAAAAAAGAAGCAGGAATTTAAAGAGATATAGACGCTGTATGCAAGGCAAACGGCGGAATTTCTGGGAAGGAAGAAAATGTAATACCATACTCGATGGCTAACCGACCATGGTTGCGCGTGCATCATGGGGGGGTATTTAAGCGCGCACAGGGACGCACCAACGTCTCGCTGCTGTGTTCCCGGATGATACACTCAAAACGTGTTTCCACACATCAGCGTTAAGGTCTAACCTTCACAAGCTGCGTCTATCATAAAGGAGCATCATCTTGAGCGCCAAGTGCTCACGCAATTCTTCTCATATTCTTAAGTGTACAGAGTGGGGGAAGAGCCTCATTCAACTTGGAGATATGAAAACTCACATGTTGGTGCACAGTAGCGAGGAGGTGCTGGGAAGAGGTTCAGGCATCTTCGAAGTAGGTCCCCTCATATTTTATACATTCGGCTGACAAAACCCACAAGCGTAGAGGACAAACCTCTCGAGTGTCCCAAGTGTGGGAAGAGCTTCAGTCTGCTTCGTCATATGATGACTCACAATTTAGTGCATTCTCCTATTTTATTCCATTCGGCTGACAATCCCCACAAATGTACAGCCCCCACAAGTGTAGATGACAAACCTCACGAGTGTCCATAGCTGGTGGTGTTCCAGCCGATGATCCAGCAGCTGATGGCACAGGTGGGGGTGTTCCAGCTGTGCTCGACCCCGGGGGCCAAGCCAGCCGATGATCCAGCAACTGTTGGCACAGCTGGTGGTGTTCCAAGCTGAGCATGCCCCTGGGGCCGAGTACAGCTGCTGTTGTTCCGGCGGGTGTGGTCCCGGGTGATGTATAGCAGCTGAGGGCACAGCTGGCGGTGTTCCAGCTGTGCATGCCCCTGGGGGGCTAAGCACAGCTGCTGTAGTTCCAGCTGATGTGGTACCAGCCGATGATCCAGCAGCTGATGTCATAGCTGGTGGTGTTCCAGATGAGCATGCCCCTGGGGGCCGAGCACAGCTGCTGTTGTTCCGGCGGGTGTGCCGATGATCCAGTCCGGGCGATGTCTAGCAGCTGAGGGCACAGCTGGCAGTGTTCCAGCTGTGCATGCCCCTGGGGGGCTAAGCACAGCTGCTGTAGTTCCGGCTGATGTGGTACCAGCCGATGATCCAGCAGCTGATGTCATAGCTGGTGGTGTTCCAGCTGAGCATGCCCCTGGGGGACAAGCCCATCGGCTGTAGTCCAGCTGATGAGGTCCCTGCCGATACTCCAGCAGCTAAGTGCACAGCTGGTGGTGGTCCAGCTGAGCATGCCCCTGGGGGCCAAGCCCGGCTGCTGTAGTTCCGGCTGATGTGGTCCCAGCTGATGGTCCAGCAGCCGCAGGCTCCGCTAGCAGTCTTCCAGAGGAGTGTGCCCTTCCCAGCTGCTGAAGTCCCAGCTGTTGTTCCAGCAGCTGATGGCACAGCTGAGGGTGTTTCACCTGAGCATGCCCTGGGGGGCCAGGACCAGCTCTGGATGTCCTGGCTGAAGATTTTCACGCAACTGCAAAGGTCCAGTTGCCGAGGCTGCAGATGGCGTGTTCCAAACGAGGATCTTCACGAGGGAAGAAGGGAAGTATGCATTTTCTAACCATTCTTGCTAATAATTTTGTTACAGTTCTCATTCGTCTTGTCGAGCGTAAGTATTTCTGCAGTTCCATGCCACTTAACACCCTCTTGCCTTGGCCTGTTGGCGTCCCTTAGTACTTCCCGCTTACACTGGGGGCCAGGCACAGCTGCCGTTGTCCCGGCTGGTGGGGTACCACCCGATGATTCAGCGGCTGTTGGCCCAGCTGTTGGTGTTCCAGCTGGGCATGCCCTGGGGGGCCAAGCACAGCTGCTGTTGTTCCGGCTGGTGTGGTCCCAGCCGATGTTCCAGTAGCTGATGGTACAGCTGGTGGTGTTCCAGCTGAGCTTGCCCCTGGGGGCCATGCACAGCTGCTGTTGTCCCGGCTGATGCAGTACCAGCCGATGAGCCAGCAGCTGATGGCACAGCTGGTGGTGTTCCAGCTGGGCATGCCCTGGGGGCCAAGCACAGCTGCTGTTGTTCCGGCTGAGGCGGTCACAGCCGATGATCGGCAGCTGATGGCCCAGCTGGTAGTGCCCCAAGCTGCACATGCCCCTGGGGGCCGGGCACAGCTGCAGCTGTTCCGGCGGATGAGGTCCCAGCCGAGGATCCAGCAGTCGATAGCCAAGCTGGTGGTGTTCCACCTGAGCAGGCCCCTGGGGGCCAAGCGCAGCTGCTGTTGTTATGGCTGAGGTGGTCCCAGCCAATGATCCAGCAGCTGATGGCCCAGCTGATGGTGTCCCAAGCTGAGCACGCCCCTAATGCATTTTCTCTCCTTTTTAATAATAAATTTGTTACAGTTCTCATACGTCTTGTTGAGCGTAAGTGGTTCCGCAGTTCGATTCCACTTAACACCCTCTTTCCTTGGCCTGTTGGCCCTTAGTATCTCCCCGCGGCATAGCGATATGGACTTCGCCGCACTCTAGGCAGCCTTCGGAGCCACCTGCAGTCCACTGGCTGAACTATGCTTTAACATTGACTTCATTTATGTTATTTAACATAATTTATATTATAATTCTTTATATTCTACAATTTTATTGTATTTTATTATCTTTCTATTATTCATCATCTTATTAAATTTAATTTGATAATTTAATTTATGTAAAAATACTTATATAAATGCTATTATATATCATTTATTATTGGTACTTGCCGTGCCGGTGCCTACCAACTCTCGACGCAGCCCGCTCAGCTATGCCTGGGACTTCATTCAATCCTACCTATTCCTGCCTTCCGCGACAGGTGTCGCAACCAGTTATCCCACTCTCGCAGCCTAAGTCGCCAGCAGTATACTTTGATGTGGTTCCACGCACCTGTGCCTTTGCTCTTCACGTTAACTCTGCACACCAGCCCCTGCCCACCCTTACTGCTTTATTACTTCCAGACCCACAACAGAACGAGGACGACGAAAACCTGTGATGATCGTGGAAGGCGCAGTGGGGCTATGAACGGTGGACCATGGCTCTCATGTCCACCGTGCGAGGTATACTGGGAGGCAACCAACTCCCTTCTAAGCAGACACCTCCACTCCACACCCGAGGGGCTCACCACAGCGACAACGATCGACACGGGGTCGACCCTGGCGAGTCGGCCTCGAAGTGGACAGCGTCCACATTCCCACACCCGCCCTGGGGCTAGCCATGCAGGACTGGTCTCTGCGAGGGTGGGCTACTACGACGAAGATAAACACGGAAACAACCAGTCATTCCCCACGGTGACAAGCGCTGCCTGCATGGAGTACAAACCCGGCAGTATGTACTCCTCTCAGTCCACAGTGGGGGGCTTCCCGCCTCCCCGCTCCACAGCTCGTCAAGATGGTACTCCGCCGGCCCACCAAGCGAGCTGCGTCTCCTCGCAGCATCTGCCAAGTAGACCCGGAATAGTACCTTTTTCAGTCTGGGTCAAGGAAGACCGACTGTTTTTTAATGGCCTCTCCGGGCATACGGGCACGCTTACAGCCACAGTAGCGAGGTGTGTTCCTACTTATAGCAGCCAGCTTCTGCTCGCCCTTCGGGGGTGGGGGTTCCGCGCCGCTGGCCCTCACGGGATTGGGGGTGCTCCGTCGGAACCCCCAAAGTGATTAGCTCAATAATAGTCATCTATGATTATTATTTTAATTTATGTAATAAATTTTGTAATAATTAAGTTTGTAATTAATTACTATAATAATTAATTTTGTAATTAATTTATATAATAATTAATTTATGTAATTAATTTACATAATAATTAATAATAAATTAAGCCCCCACTTGATGTGCATTTTCTTCCAAGCCACAGAAAATTTATTTCTTGTGTGGTGATTATGGGTTCTATTCGTTTGTGGTGATTATGGGTTCTATTACATTTGTGGTGATTATGGGTTCTATTACGTTTGTGGTGATTATGGGTTCTACTACATTTTTGGTGATTATGGGTTCCATTACATTTGTGGTGATTATGGGTTCTATTACATTTGTCCAAGAAGAGTTTCAGAACAGGGTTTGCATTTAAGAACAGGGTTTTGTAAGTGTAATTGGCACAAGAGAATGTGTGGAGTGAGGTTATGTTTAACATGTTTAGGGATTTAAACATGGGGGCTGTGTGTTGTCTGAGAGCCGAGTTCGTTATTGATCTGATAGCAAAGTTTTGCTGGGTGATGATGGGCTTGAGGGGGTTTGCAGAAGTTGAGCCTCATGCACAAATACTATAAATAAGATAGAGATAGATTAGCGTACAGTATAGTGAGAGGAGAGCAGAGTTTGGAAAATAATATCAAATTTTAGAATATACCAATCGTTTTTTTTACTTTCTTGGTTATGTGTTGTATGTTAGTGCTGACGTTGAGTCTCTTGTTTACGTACAGGACAAGGAACTTTCCATCATTTTTATGGCTGATGTTAACATTGTCTATTTGAAGCTGAATTGCTTTGTTGATTTGTTTCCAAATACGATATAGTAAGTCGTATTTTCACACATGAAAATCTAAAACAATTAATACTGTCTCATGGTAAACAGGCTAGTCCTTTTTTATCAAACAATAAGAAATGGCCACTGCTTAATTTAAATTAAGCGGGGAATTCTGGGAGGGGGGTGAAAACAGTTACGCAGCGCTCAGTGAGAGCTGCCGGCGCCGTGGGGGGGGGGGCGCACATTTAAGCAAACGCACGAAGAGTTTCCCTCTCACTTCTACACAGCTACGGTACGCTCCACACGAAACACACGACGCCCCAGGCAACCCGCCTGGGGCGTCGGGCCGGCAACAGGACTTAAGGTATGGCCTCGCCTGCGGTTCGCACGAGGAGCGTGGTGCCCTCCTAGGCTAGGACTGCCTGTTAGCCATGTGCCCAGCGGCATGCCCCCGGGCTAGTTCCCGTGCCTTGCTGCTTTCCTGGGCCCCTGTGTTCTCCTTGTGGTCCTTGGTCCCCCCCCCCGGGCCACTCCCCGCCTCCCCGGCCTCGTGCCCCAGCCGTGTTCCAGCTCCTACGGGCCTCTGTTTGGAGCCCAGTGCTGACGCCCCAGCTGGCTGCACCCTGCCAGGGCTAGAGGGTACAGGGGGGGGGCGGGCGGGCCCCTCGTGGCCCCTTCAGCTACACGCGGGATCCTGGTCTAGAGGCCTCCTCCTTGCTCAGGAACCTGCTGGTGGCCCAATGGACGCTGTGGGGCGCCCTGGCCCAGCCGTCGGTGTCCACGTCTGGATGTCCCAGCGCCGTCGTCCCTACAGGCGACGGGCCAGCTGCTGCTGTTCCAGCTTTGGGGGCAAGCTGATGATCCAGCAGCAGACGCCTAGGATGGCCGCATACAGCAGGGGACGCTGGGAGGCTCTCCTTCTGGGCACTGCGGCATAGGAGTGGAAGCTTGGCGCTCCTCCTCCGCCTACATCGGCGGGCCAGCTGCTGCTGTTCCAGCTTTGCGGGCAAGCTGACGATCCAGCAGCAGACGCCTAGGACGGCCGCATACAGCAGGGGACGCTGGGAGGCTCCTGCTGGGCTCTGCAGCGTAGGAGTGGAAGCTTGGCACTCCTCCCTCCGCCTACACACTTAAGTGCTCCTCCCCCCATCTTCACCCCGTCCCTAGGGGTGCAGTTGGCCTCCGCTCTGCGCCGGAGGAGAGACGTTCGTTTGTGCATTCCCTACGTCCGCTCCTGAAGGAAGTATCGTGTATTTCGTTGCCTGGGGTCCGCTCTCGCTCCCTCTTCTGGTGTTGGTGCCTTTACCTTTCCTCTTATTTAATTTTTCTTTCCCCTGATGCGTTTTTTCTGCCCCTTTTATTTATTCCTTCTTTCGTTCAGTCTTACTTTAGGCAGTCTTGGTCCATTTCTTTACTACTATTTCTTTATTTAGCTGCTCCACTTCACTTCGATTCTTTATTTCCGTTTGTTCGTTAATTTATGTTAATTTCTTATGTCGTTATTCTGTTACTGTTGCTCATTTAGTCGTTTCTTTATTTAGCCTTCAGTTTATTCCTTATTTTTTCTTTTCATCCTTATTCTGGATCTGCTACTTTATTCATTTATTTTCTCCGTTATTCTTGTTATTTACTTCTCAGTTTTTCTTTTGTCTCTTCTGGTTCTCCTGCTCTTCTTCATTTCGTTTATGTACTATCTTTCCGTTCTATTCCTTATTCTCCCGTCTTAATTCCCTGCTTTAGGCGTTATCTTTATTTATCTATTTCTTTTTTTTCAGTTCTTTTGTCTTCTCCTGTTTGTCCTGTTCACATTTGTCCGCTTATTAATCGTTAGGCAGTCTTGGTTCTTTTCTTTTCTACTATTTCTTTATTTAGCTGCTCCACTTCTCTTCGTTTCTTCATTTCCGTTTGTTCGTTATTTACGTTTTCTTATGACGTTTTTCTGGTTGCACTGCTGCTCATTTAGTCGTTTCTTTATTTTATCCTTCAGTTTCCTTAATTTCTTTTCGTCCTTCTGGGATCTGCTACTTTTATTCTTTTTCTTCCCCGTTATTCTTGTATTTTCTGCTAAGTTTTTCTTTCGTCCTCCCTGGTTCTCCCGCTCTTCATTTCGTTGTTATTTTCCGTTTTACTCGTTATTTTTCTCGTCTTATTCCCCTGCTTTAGGCGTTCTTTATTTTATCTATTCCTTTCTCAGTTCTTTTGTCTTTTCCTGTTTGTCCTGTGCACTTTTATGCGCTTTTTTATTGCCCTTTTTTGCTCCTATTTCTTGTACTGCTACTCTTTCGTTTATTTACTTCCCTCCCCACTTTATTCTTCATTATTATTATTTATTTTGTTTATTTTACTTTGCCTTTTCTGGGTTACTGCCTTCTTTTATTTGTTCCCCGTTTCCTATACTTATATTAATTTTAGTTTACTTATGTCCTTATTCAGTTACTGTTCCACATTCTTTCGTTTGTCTATTTTCCGTTTATTCGTCATTTGTTTATTTTATTTCAGTTCTCTCATTTGTCATGGTTTGGCCTGCTCTCAATTTTCGCTTATTGCTACGTTTCGTATTTCTTTTTTGTAATTGTTTTATTTTATTGTGACTTTTCTCTGTTGTACTGCTCTTTTTATTCATTTATTTATTTCTCCCCGCTTTATGCATTTATCTTACTTATACCCTCTTTCGGTTCCTGCCCCCATGTATTCGTTTCTCCGTCATTGTTTATTTCAGTTTACTTATGCCCTTATTCTATTTGTTACACATTCTTCCGTTTGTTTTTTATACGTTTATTCGTTTTCTTTACTTCATTTCAGTCTCCCTGCTTATGACTTATTAATTTTAATTTTATTTACTTATATTATTTTATCTCAATTTTTTTTTTTTTACTTGCCTACTTATTCCGTGTTAATGGCCTCCCCCCTTTTTTCGCTGTCTCTGCCTTTTATTTTCGTTTCTTATTGTTTTTATGTCCTGGCTTTTAATTTTAGTTTATTTACTTTATTTATAATTTTAGTTCTTTATTTAATAATGTTTAATTTGTTTTAAAGTTTATTAATTAATTAACGTTTATCTATAAATTTATTAGTTTCCAGAGTTTATTACTATATATTTTATTTACGCATTATTTATTTTATTTTACTTATTTCTCGTTCCGTGTTAATGCTACACTTTTCGCTTTCTCCGCCTATTCTTTTTTTTGTCAAGTTTACTTATGTCCTTATTCCGTTTTACTGTACTCTTCGTTATTTACTTACTTATTTATTTTCCTTATGCCTTTATTTCTGCTCGTCCGCTACCCACTTATGCGTTTATTTATTCCTTCCGTTTTGTACGTTTATTATTCTACTTACTTCTTATGCCCTTATCCTTATTTTATTATAGTTTTTTCTTACGTACAGGTTTTTAATTTTAGTTATACTATGTTTAATTTTCGCTCTTTAATTAGTTTTGTTTAATTTTGTTTTGTCTATTTTAAAGTTTATACTAGTTAAGGTTTAGTTAAATTTATTTAGTTTCCGAGTTTAATTTCTTTATTTTATGATATCACATTATTTTTATTTTACTTATTTCCGGTTCTGTGTTAATGCCTCATATTTTCGGTTTCCTCCCCGTCTATTCATTAATTTTGTTAAGTTTACTTTGTCCTTATTCCGTTTTGCTGTTACCTCATTTTATTTACTTTATTTTCTTTTGCCTTTCTTTCGGCTCGTCCGCTCCCCACTTATGCGTTTATTTATTTATCATTCCGTTTTAAACGTTCTTATTCTCTTACTTCTTATGCCCTGATCCATTTTATTATTAGTTTTCTTTGTCCTGGCTTTTAATTTTAGTTTAGTTACTATATTTATTTTAGTTCTTTATTAATTATTGTCCATTTTATGTCTTTTGAAGTTTATTAACTAATTAAGGTTTATTTATAATTTATTTTAGTTTCCCGAGTTTATTTACTGTATTTTATTTACGCATTATTATTATTTTACTTATTTCTGGTTCTGTGTTATTGCC
>WNGS01164684.1:16310-26839 GCA_020271785.1 Procambarus virginalis | reverse complement strand
CAGGGCCCCAGGCCCATTGCACTAACCAATGTTTCCATTTCCAGTGAGGGAGGGGATGATTGTTCTGGGGACCCAACTAATCTCATTCTCAATAATTCTAGTTCTGTGAATGCTGTGAGGAGGGACTGTCCCATTTGCAGATGTCCCAACGTGACGAGGTGCAGTCGTTGCTTGACGAATTCTCCAGTCTGTTCGGGGAGGTCCCGACCCAGACTGATGCCATTTACCATGATGTCGAGTTGACGGACTACACCCCCATTCGCCTTCAACCCTATCGGATGAGTCCGGAAAAGAAGCCATCGTCCGTAAGGAGGTCGACTTCTTGCTCCAGCACGGCCTCATCAGGCCGAGCCAGGGCTCTTGGTGCTCGCCCTGCCTTTTGGTCCCCAAACCAGATGGCTCCTGGCGATTATGCACCGATTATCGGCAGCTCAACAAGGTGACCATAGTGGACGCCTATCCGTTGCCACGTCTCGAGGACTGTATCGACGAAATCGGGAACGCCACGTACGTATCGAAATTCGATCTATCGAGAGGGTACTATCAAATCCCTCTCACTGAACGTGCTAAACAACTAACGGCGTTTGTGACCCCGAGGGTGTGTTTGAGTATCAAGTGTTACCATTCGGCTTGCGTAATGCCCCTGCCACGTTCCAGAGGCTAATGAACTCTTTGCTCGCTAATGTGCCAAATTGTCGGGCGTATTTAGATGATATTGTGCTCTTTGATATTAATTGGGCTGACCACATAGCTAGGTTACGCCAGTTGTTCACAGTGTTGAAACATGCAAATCTAACTTTAAATGCTAAAAAGTGTCATTTTGGCCAAGGCACAGTGACGTACCTCGGTTATGAAGTGGGCCAAGGAAAGTGTTACCTCGACAAGACAAAATTAGTGCTATTCTGGACTATCCAGTGCTCAGGTCTAAAAAGGACATTCAACGATTTATCGGTATGTGTGCGTACTACCGACGCTTTTGTCAGAACTTTTCCAGTGTGGCCACTCCTCTCACAGATTTGTTGCGGAAGGCCGTTAAATTTAAGTGGTCATCGGACTGTGCAGAGGCATTTAAAAACTTGAAATTGATCTTAGCTTCCGCCCCAGTGCTTGCTAGTCCAAGGTTCGACCGTCCGTTTAAAATTCAAGTTGACGCGTCTGACTCGGGTGCTGGTGCAGTGTTGTTGCAAACTGGGGATGATAAAGTGGAACACCCAGTATATTATTACTCTGTGAAATTTGACAAGGCGCAGCGCAATTATTCGGTGATAGAAAAGAGGCGTTGGCGCTTGTGCTAACTTGCAAAAAGTTCGAAGTGTACCTCACAGGTAATATAGTGGAAGTGTACACGGACCATAACCCATTAGTTTTCATGAATCAGATGAAGCAGAAAAATAAGCGCATCCTCAGGTGGGCATTGTACCTACAGGACTTTAATCTATCTATTATCCACCTACCGGGCCGGCTCAACGTGATAGCCGACGCTCTGTCCCGCTTGCCTGAGTAACATTCATCTGAGCCGCAGGAAGCCATACCAAATGTCATGCTTTAGTTTTTTTTTTTTAGGTTCTCCTGTGACATTAAATATCCCGTGTCCAATTTATTTACTTCCTTTTGTTTTTTTTTTGTTTGTGTATGTTTTTTCTTTCAGAGAATTCCCTTGTAATTTTTTTTGACAGAAATTGTTGTTTGGTTGATTTTTATTATGTCATGGATGTCCATTTTATTCTGTATACTCTTACAAAAAAATATGACTACTATTCTAGTAGTCACATTTTTTTTTCTCTGAAGGGGGAGGAGTGTTACGACTCTGGGTTCTTTAGATGGAAACCAGAGGTCAAAATTGAGCTTAGTAACGACAATATGGCAGGGCACGCATAGAGAGATGTAGCTGTTTGTAATCATCCCTGCCAGAAGTACGACTATTCGTGTAGCTCACAAAGCATTTAGACTCTTAAACTTGTTGTGGATTAAGTAACATTGTTATAAGTTTAACTACCCGTAGAATGAGGAAAGTAGCAATATGAGGCATAAGGGGAAGATGTTTTAATGTGTATAGCTGTATGATCAATTGGGCTCTTCCCGGCACCACTCACGCATGCTGCTGGGACGGTCTTCTCTCTGCTGGCGGCTGTGTGGTTCGGACGCGCTCTCCTCCTTCCTCTTACTTCTGTATTTCTGTGACTTAGTTGGTTAAGTACTCCATTACTCAGTTTGTATATGTCTGGCATACCTATCGTTATAGTGTAGAGTAGTATACCTGGGGTGTAGTAAGTATATTTAAGTTTTTGTACCTGTTATGCTAACTGGGGTCCCAGTGTACCACGTGGTCCCCTACCCTAGGCTGAATCTAGTGTGTTATAGTAGAGCTTTACCCTAGCTTGTTACCAGTGTAAACCTTGTATCCTGCCTACGTGGACCAAGGCTTTTAACGTAAGATTGTGTGGTAAAGTTAGTATTAAATTGTTATTGGTGAGATGGTGTATGGGGGTGTTAAGGGGTTAATAAATAAGTAAGTGTGAACAGAGTATCCCTTATTCCTGTGTGGGAGTTCAATAATCATTTCCTAGACTAACCAGGTTTAGTAGCAAGCAATTATTATTGTGGATATTTTACTTTGGGGGCCGGGCCTTTTGTTCTCCCATATCTTGGTACCTCTAGTCTACTTACCCTTACCCCTTAATAGTACCAGTTTCCCCATAGCAAGTTCCACCTTTATTTTATAACATCATCCTTGACTGCCCTCAGCTCCCCCAAGGCATAACTGTGACGTGCTTATCTCTGAAGCTAGACACAGATATAGTGAAATAATCAATGATGGAGTCAGAGTTTGTCTCCTGTGGATTCCTTCCCATACTGGTCTCCGAATGCATGATAGAACTGATGAGCTAGCCAAGACTTTTGCTCGTAAAGAGGGAATTGATTACCAACTTGGACTGCCTTTCAGCAGCCTGAGGGCAGTAATATCCCAGGAACATCAACTAAATTTCGGAGGCTTGAGGCAAAGTGAAATTCACACCAGTTACTCCATCTATCATCATTCTATTATGCATGAAGAACCGCACGTCTATGGGGCATCCAATAATGTTAGCAGACTTCTAGATGTTACCACTGCTAGGCTTAGGCTCGGCTACAAGTACCTCTGGAGTTTGTAACATCTGCTGATGTAGATTTGACTAAATGTAAACTCTGTCAGCAGAACTATTCGCATACTTTGCGTCATTATATAATGGAATGTGAAAAAATTGCGGAATTTAGAGATAACACCATCAATAGTGTCCAAGAAATGTGTAAGTACTTCATTCACAATGATGTGCTGCCCGAAATTTTAGCGAAGTATCCAAAATTTGCTTACTGTCGGTAATGCATGCACATGACTGTAAAGCTGCCGCCCAGTTGGGTGGGTGTGCAGCAAGACTAGTAACTGTGTGACTCACTATAGATGTAAAGTGCCTTGTATAGTGACTGTTGTGAGCCTCTTGTAGTGTCACTTGTGACACCTCTTTGTGTCACTTGTGACACAAAGATTCTTGATGTGTGTATTTGTGTGGGTGATTAGATATGTATGTGTATGTATATGTGTATACGTATATATATATATGTACATGTATGTATGAGGGTGTGTACATGTGTATACAACATTGATAATTTTGTAACTAGCGTCAAACATTGTTATTTGCTTAGCTAAACGAACTAGAGGGTTCAGTTCCTGAACCGATTATGTGCCTCTGTATCCTTTACACCACCGACCACGGGATGGGTATGGGGTGCATAATAAAGAAAGAAATTGAATTGTATACATTAGTTATACTCTAAACTCAAAGTGGTTTAGGACTAAATCAAATTATAGATTTATAAAAGAAAAAAAACAGGAATTTAACCGCTTCAGAGAACATATTTGATTAACAGCGTTTTCAAATAAGGAAATAACTCATATATTTTATTACAATAAAATCATAATAATTTATTGTTTCGGAAGACAGGTAGCCAGTATATACATTCACTTCATGATTGGCTTATAACATGGTCCCCCCCTCAAAAGTCGAATTACTGCCCCTCCTCAGGATGAAACCCCACAACAAGCTGACCAAGTACTGGGTTACAATTTACTGATAGGTGGACAGGGGCATTAGGTGATAGGAAAGTGACCAACTTCTATGCCGCCCTGGACTCAAACTCCGAATTGTCGATTATGATACCAGAACAAACCCGACTGTTCTACTGAGAATCTCACACTTATTACCTATAATAGATATTTATGTTCATTATAAAAAATTAACTATTTGTAAAACCGGTTAACGCTATTAAAATTTATTGGATTTTTTTTAAATGATTAAATATAACATAAAATTTTCAGTGATTTGTATATTGTAAATAGAAATAAAGACCTACCATATGGTTCATATTCAGTTTTTCACTTAAGTTCATTTCCCGGACAGGCTGCTCGTAAGAGCAAACAATTTTGGATGCCCATTGGGCAACAAATAATTAAAGCTTAGGATCTTAGGTTACAATAACGTTGCTGAAGATAACGATGACCAAACCATAGGACTATTATTAGTGTCGCCGTTTCTTCATTTTCCAACAAATGCCAATAATTTATAATGACGGGACATGCATTATTATTAGAGATTTGAGTATGGGTACCGAGTGATGTCTGGGGCCAGAGTTTGATATTGTTCTAATAGCAGCTTTGTGTTGAGTAATTAGAGGACGTAAATGATTTTGGGTAGTAAAACCCCAAGCACAAATACCATAGTTGAGATAAGGATAGAAGAGAGAATAATAGAGCGTCACCAGGGCAGGGCGAGGTACAAAATATCTGATCTTAGAAAGAATGCCAACAGTTTTAGAAACTTTTATTTATATATTTAGAATGTGTCGCTGGAAATTCAGCTTGTTATCGATGAGGATACCAAGGAATTTATCATCAACTTTGTTACTAATTTGGATATTGTTTAGCCTTAGATAAATTTATTTTGAGAATTTATTACCAAACAAGTTTAGTTTAGTTCATTTATTACGCACCCCATACCCATCTTATGGGCGGTAGTGGAAAGGGTTACAGAGGCACATAATGGGCTCAGGGACTGATCTCCACAATTCATTTAGCTAAGCAAGTTACAATCTTGATGAGTTAGTTACAAAATTCAGTATAAGTCGTCACATCAACAATGGGTTCGAGATCGACCACAAGTACAGTTTCTAAATTAAGCAACTGACATATGTGGAGAGGTAGTGTCACAATTAATGTGTTTCAATTTCTTTCTTTATTATGCACCCCATACCCATCCCGTGGGCGGTGGTGTAAAGGATACAGAGGCACATAATCGGTTCAGGAACTGAACCCTCTAGTTCGTTTAGCTAAGCAAATAACAATGTTTGACGCTAGTTACAAAATTATCAATGTTGTATACACATGTACACACCCTCATACATACATGTACATATATATATACGTATACACATATACATACACATACATATCTAATCACCCACACATATACACACATCAAGAATCTTTGTGTCACAAGTGACACAAAGAGGTGTCACAAGTGACACTACAAGAGGCTCACAACAGTCACTATACAAGGCACTTTACATCTATAGTAACTATCATATGTAACTATCAATGAAACAACTTCTTCCACTCTACCAATTACCGTTGGAGTGCCACAGGGCAGCATCTTAGGACCTCTTCTATTTCTTATATATATAAACGATCTGCCTAATGTCTCTAATATTCTCAAACCTATATTGTTTGCTGACGATACTACTCTTATCTATTCAGACCTCAACCCACATACACTAAATAATGTTGTGAATAATGAATTAAAAAAGTCCACTTATGGATGTCAACCAACAAACTAACATTAAACATCGAAAAGACTTACTACATCTTATTTGGAAGCAAATCATCAAATGCAATTCAGCTACAGATAGACAACATTAACATCAGTAATAAAAATGATGGCAAGTTTCTTGGCCTATTCCTAGACAAGAGACTCAACTTCAGCACCCACATTCAACACATAACTAAGAAAGTCTCTAAGACAGTTGGTATACTCTCCAAAATCAGATATTATGTTCCTAACTCTGCTCTCCTCTCTCTCTATTATGCTCTAATCTACCCCTATCTTAATTATGGTATCTGTGCATGGGGGTCTACCACTGCAAACCACCTTAAGCCCATCATCACCCAGCAAAAATCTGCTATCAGAATAATAACTAACTCTGCTTTCAGACAACACTCAGCTCCCTTGTTTAAATCCCTAAACTTGCTAAATATTAACTCCCTCCACACATTCTCTTGTGTCAACTACATCTACAAAACCCTGTTCTTAAATGCAAACCATGCTCTGAAACTCTCTCTGGACAGATGTAATAGGACCCATTATCACCACACCAGAAATAAATATCTCTTTGATATCCCCAGGGTCAAACTTAATCTGTGTAAACACTCTATGCAAATTAAGGGACCTAGTCTATGGAACTCACTCCCTAGTGAATTGAAAAACTGTAAAACTTTTGCCTTATTTAAAAACAAAACCAAAAAGTACTTAATTTCATCTTCTTAGTTTCCTACACTGAGCTTTATTTTTTGCTCTGTATCTAGTGTTACCCAATCTCCTAATTCTTATGTACTTAACCCAAACAACCTTATCATTGTGTTCATTGCTGTCTTCCTTTATGTGCTAGCCATTTGCTGTATTGTGCCTACCAAATTTTGTCAACTACCATTCAAGCTTTCATTGCAATCAATCTTAGCTACCTAAGTGCTTTATTATACTGTACCTACAATTTTCTCTCATCTTTTTTTTTCTTTTTTCTTTTCTTGCCATGTAACTGTTATCATTTCTTTTTTATAATTTTTGCTAGTATTTACCTCCTAAAAATTTTCTTAGATTAAGGACCTGCCCGAAACGCTGCGCGTACTAGTGGCTTTACAAGATTGTAATTACCATATTATATATTCTCACATTCCCAATGTACCTTCTTGTATATGAATAAATAAATAAATAAATAAAATAAATAATTAAATAGTGAGTCACACAGTTACTAGTCTTGCTGCACACCCACCCAACTGGGCGGCAGTTTGTCCTGCACACCGCCCCCCTCCAGTGGGCAGCGGTGGATAGGTTACAATCACTTAGTTACTACCTACAGTTAGCAAACTGGGGATATTTGGCTAAAATATCAGGTAGCAGATCATTTTGAATGAAATATTGAATTGAATTACAAACAGAATGTTGGATTCTAGATAGAGCATATTAGCATATTACATGCCTAAAGCCACTAATACGCACAGCGTTTCGGGGCATTATAATTATAATTAAATTTTAATTATAACTATATACCGTGTAGGGTATGATTGTTTACTGATCAGCCGGTATAATAGTTAATACAGAAATAGTCGCTGTATGCAAAGCAAACGGCGAAATTTCTGGGGCAGAAGAAAACGTAATACCATATCTGTGACTAACCGTCCTTGGTTGTGTGCGCATCACGCTGGGCATTTAAGCGCGTCCAGGGGACTCGGCCACTCTTGCTGGCCGTCTCCCGGACGTTACCTACAAAACGCCCTTATATACATCCATTGTTTATGTGTATGTAAATTAATTACCGTATCTTATGCTCCGGAGGGCTCAGCTGGTGCTGTTGCAGCCGAGCTTGTCAGCCTCCCTCTTTATTCACGTACGTTTGCTGTTCCTTGCATTTTGTCATTCTTATTCATTTCTAATTCTTGTATTATATATTGCCAGCTGGCGGTGAGTAGCTGAGCACGCCCCAGGGGAACGAGCCCAGCTGCTGAGGTCCCAGCCGATGCGTAGGCTCAGCTGGTGGCGTTGCAGCTGAGCATGCTCGGTCACCCAACTATTTATACACGACCGCCGTTCTTTACACTTCGTCATTCTTTATATTCAAGCCCAGCTGCTGGGGTCCCACACGACGATCCAGGAGCCGTTGGCACAGTTGGTGGTGGTTCATCTGAGCATGCCCTTGGGGCTCTGCCAGCTCCTGATGTCCTGGCCGAACACTTTCTTGCAGCTAGGTACAGCTGACGAGGCTGCAGATGGAGTGTCCTAAACGAGGATCTGCACGAGAGTAGGGAAGAACGCAATTTCTAACCATTCTTAATATAATTCCATTACAGTTCTCATTCGTCTTGTTGGGCGTAAGTGTTTCTGCAGTGCCACGCCACCTCACACCCCTTATAACCTGGCCTGTTGGCGTTCCTTGGTACCTCGCCGCTGCTTGGCGAGTCGGACTTCGCCACACTATATGCAGCCCTAGGCGCCCCCACAGTACTCCGGCTGCACTGTGCCCTAACATTGACTTATAATTTATATTACTTAATATAAATTGTGTCTATAAAAACATGTATTATAATACTTTTTAATTTTTAAAAAGTTTATTATATTTAAATCTGTATTCTATTTATTTATATATTACTTATTGTATATATTATTATTTATTAAATTATTTTAAATTTGTATAAAATATTTATATGAATTATAAAATATAATTTTCATTAATAACTGCCGTGCCGGTGCGTACTAGTTACTTGATGCTGGCATTTACTCCTCTTAGTTACGACGGAGGAGGCGTCCGTTTGTCCCAGGAGTTGCACTTATTGTATCTGGCAGTACCACGCTAGGCTTTTCTGTTACTCCCCACTCAGTTATGCTTGGGGCTTCACCCACTTCCACCATTCCTGCCTTTCGCAACAGGTGTCGCATACAGTTGGCCCACACTCGCAGCCGCCAGTCAATTTATGGTGCGGATCCTATGTAACTGGGCCTCTGCCTTTTTGTTAACTCGGCACACCATCTCCTGCCCACCCTTACTGCTTTGATAATTCCAGATCCACGATCGAACGAGGACGAGGAAATCCTGTGATGATCGAGGAACACACGGCGTGGCCCGAAGGTGGAACACGGCTCTCATGCCCCCGGGAGAGGTATCCTGGGAGACGAACTACCCGCTTCCAAGCGGACACCTCCACTCAGCACCCGCGGGGCTCACCAGTGACAACAGCCGACACGGGGTCGACCCTGGGGAGTCGGCCTCGGAGAGGACAGCGTTCACATTCCCACACCCGCCCTGGGGCCAGACATCAGGTCTGGTCTCTGTGAGGGCGGGCTACTACGACGAAGAAAAACACGGGAACGACCAGTCATTCCCCGCGGCGACAAGCGCTTCCTACATGGAGTACAACCCCGGCGCTATGTACTCCACCCAGTCCACAGGCGGGGGCTTCCCGCCTCCCCGCTCCTCGGCTCGTCAAGATGGTACTCCGACGGCCCTCCGAGCGAGCTGCGTCTCCTCGCAGCATTTGCCCAGTAGGCCCGGAATGGTACCTTTTTCAGTCAGGATCTTGTAAGACTGACTGTTTTTTAATGGCCTCTCCGGGCATACGGGGACGCTTACGGCCAAGGTACGAGAAGGCATGTACCCACTTTGCAGCCAGCTTCCGCTCGCCCTTCGGGGGTGGGGGTTCCGCGCCGCTGGCCCTCACGGGATTGGGGGTGCTCCGACGGAAACCCCAAAGTGATAAGCCAAGAATACCAAGAACTGGAATTACCGCAGTCTAATTACAGATTTCACGGCAATTGAATTACATTAGCATGATAACGGCTATCCATTATTTGCTGTATAATTTTTTTATGCCCATTCACTATTCATTATGAGGCAGTATTTATTTATCCATTTAGTCGTTATAATTAGCCTATGCTTCTTCATGCAAGAACTTCTTTAATAATCATTTATGATTATTTTAATTTGTGATAAATTTCGTATTAATTACTTTGTAAGTAATTATATAATAATTAATTTTGTAATTAATTTGTAATTATTATGTTAAGTAATTAATTTATATAATTAATAATAAATTAAGCCCCCACGTGGTGCGTTTTCTTCCAACCCACAGAAAATAGTCGCTGTATGCAAAGCAAACGGCGAAATTTCTGGGGGCAGAAGAAAACGTAATACCATATCTGTGACTAACCGTCCTTGGTTGTGTGCGCATCACGCTGGGGCATTTAAGCGCGTCCAGGGGACTCGGCCACTCTTGCTGGCCGTCTCCCGGACGTTACTACAAAACGCCCACCCGCCTCCAGGTTCCTCTGCTTCCCTGGCCTTACAGGGGAAGGCGCTATTGCAGCTTGCTGAGGACATTGTCCCAATTTGCAATGAATTTGTGTTACCTTTGGGGGGTGCTCCGACGGAACCCCCAAAGTGATAAGCCAAGAATACCAAGAACTGGAATACCGCAGTCTAAACAGATTTCACGGCAATTGAATTACATTAGCATGTGATACGGCTATCCATTATTGCTGTATAATTTTTTATGCCATTCACTATTCATTATGAGGCAGTATTTATTTATCCATTTAGTCGTTATAATTAGCCTATGCTTCTTCATGCAAGAACTTCTTTAATAATCATTTATGATTATTTTAATTTGTGATAAATTTCGTATTAATTACTTTGTACTGAGTATTCCTGTGCCTCGGGAGCGATCGGTCGCA
>WNGS01164683.1:80692-120679 GCA_020271785.1 Procambarus virginalis | reverse complement strand
TACAGTGTGGTACACGGATAAAAAGTGTCCTGTATACGAGTTTTTCGGGGAATACGAGCAGGATTTCCTCGGAAAATGTGTCTCGGAAGGCGAGGGTTACCTCGGGACAACGAGTTTGTTGATACGCGTACAGGCTGACCTAGCGCGTGGTGGCTGGGCGATCGTCGCCCCTCCACCCGTCCGCCCCTCAGTTTACCATTGTCTCGCGCTCAGTGACTACCTCTCATCAATTTTCTCGTGGATTTTCAGTGTATTGTTGGATTTTTGGTGATTTGACTATACAATTTGTTATTATATATCTCACCATGAGTCCCAAGAAAGGCAGTGGTAAGGATAAAAGGCCAGAAAGCCCATGTGAGGATGACAATAGAGGAGAAACAAGAGATAATTCGGAAGCATGAGAACGGTACACGTGTTGTTGAACTTTGTAGGCAGTACAACAAAGCCACATCAACAATATGCACTATACTTAAGAAGAAAAATGAGATTATGAGTGCTAAAGTGGCAAAAGGAGTAAGAACAATAACGAAACAAAGACCACAAATACTTGAAGAAGTGGAAAAGTTGTTATTAATTTGGATACACGACAAGGAGTTAAGGGGAGATAGTGTTTCGGAGGCCATTATTTGTGAGAAAGCCATCTTCCATACGCCTACAGCATTCATCAGCAAGGTAAGTAATAACTTGAACATAGTTTTGTAGGTTTATTTAGATGAATTAGGTATAAAAATTTAGTTTGATATGGGGTTTCTGGGGTAGTCAGGAACGGATTAATTCATTTCCCATTATTTCTTATGGGGAAATTCGCTTCAGAATACGAGTTTTCGGAATACGAGGCGTCTCCAGGAACCAATTAAACTCTTAAACCGAGGTACCACTGTACAGGCAGCATCCGTGTTGCATGCTAGGTTAGGTTGCTGCAACACGCTAGGTTGGTTTCCCACTCAGATGCCCAGGGGCTGCTCCGTTTTGGTTAGGTACTGTTCGCCCTTTTCCCTTCCTATTTCCGGCTCCAGACTGTTTGCGAGTTTCGGGGTCGGGGCAGGGTTTAGTTGGGGCCGAGACTCGGGCGGTTTCGGGGGCTGCCTCGTTCAGGCTGGAGACGAAGGTTTTCGAGCCTGTTCCTCCTGTCAAGGCTTCTGGGTCTTACCAGCGGCCCTTTTATGCTGCCTTTCCCATGGACTCTTCCTTTTCTTTAAGAGCGGAGGGCTTGGAGGACGGCTCTGCCCCGGGGTCTCTGTTGCTGGTTCCCGGGGCTGTGGGGGATGCCTACTAGCAGTTCTGGGGCAGTTTGCCCCTGCCTGGGTTTTCTGCTTTTGGGCGGCATTTTTCGTCCATCCAGTCTGCTTGCTTCCCACTTTTGCTGGCGTGTTTTTGTATCTTTAGCGTCGGTCACAGCCCTCTCTTCTGGCGGCCATTTTCGTCTGCCGGTTTCTCAGCGTGGCCACCAGGGCGGCATTGCGGTTTGTTTACATGCGCCCGGGTGTGCGAGCGAGCTTCTTGGGTGAGTTTTCACCTTTTTTCAGGGGTTTTATTCTCCTGTTGTCGTTTCTTTGCTTTTCTGGTGTTTTCTGCCCATTTCCTGTTCCTCTGGGAACGTTTGAGTGTTGATTTTACACCGGGTTTTCCATTTTGTCTGTTTTGGGTCTGGGCCTTTGGGTTTGGGCTCAGTGTCCCTGGCTGTTATGCTTGCCCCCACACCTTGTCCCTCGGTTTTTGGTCTGTTATGACCATTTCCCAGGGGGTTCTGTCTGGGGGCTGTGCTTTGCCTTTCTGTGGTGTTACTCCACTGGCAAAATGTGATGGTTTGGGCTCCCCTGGTTAAATTCCGGGTTCCTTTGGGTTCTTTGGTTTCGTTCCAGAGGTTTCTTCCTCTTGGGCTCCCTTTGTGGGTTCAGGGGCTTTGTTTCCTCGTGTGTGACCCGGTTTCTGCCTTCTGGAGTTCCGGGGTCTTCCTGGCTTGCAGACTGATCTTTTGGGTCTTGGCACGTGTTGTGGTCGTGCTGGGACTTTGAGGTTTGTTGTCGAGGTGGACCTTTTGATGCAGTTTTGTGCCTTCTTTGCCTGGCCGGCGTGTGCTCTGCCCACTGGTCGGCGGCTTGTAATTTTCTTTTCAAGTGTATGTGTATGTGTATATACATGATATGTATATATGTCTATGTGTACTTTTTCTTTCGGAGGGGGCTCTGTTCCCTTCTCTGTTGACGGGGCGCTGGGGGAGCAGCTTGCTCTGTTGACTCTCGTATTGTCCCGCTGTTGGTGGGCGCTTTGGTTGTCTTCCGGCCTCTGGTGGCAGTGGTGGACAGCTTCTTCCCCTTTGGGGGTTCAGAGCTGGCGGAGTGGGCTTCTTCCCATGCGCTTCGTCATGTCATCTTAGTGGATGCGTTGGGCATGGTCGATCTGCCCCATCCTTCTGGGGTTCCTGTCTGCTCTTTGCAGACATGGGCCTTTCGAATCTGCGGTTCTTCTGGATTTCTTCAGTCTGCGCCCTGGTTTCTGTGCCCTCCTCGGAGGACTGTTGTCTCCTGTCCGTCTTCTGTTGGGGCTGGGTGCCTGGATGGTGGCCCTGGACCTCCAGGTCACTTCTTGGCACGTTCCTCTCCATTTTTCCGGGACTGGCACAGTTGGTGGTGGGGCTTTAGGCTTGCCGCTTTTGTTGCCTTCCCTATTTTGTAATTGGCACTTGGTGTATTTTTGCATCTTTACTGGATCTTGGTGCCTTGTCTGAGTCTGCTTGAGATTCAGTGTCTGGCCTACCTCGACGACTGGCTGGTGTGGGCTCCCAGTCGGTTTGCTTGTCTGCTTGCCATGGGTGTGGTTGTTTCCAGATCGCCGGGTTTGGTTTCCTGGTGATCTGGAGGCCATTCCGTCTGTTTCCGTCCCGGGTTCGGACCTGGGCCTTGTTTAGGGCTATTGGGCCACTCCTTGTCTTTCCCTCCAGAAGTATTACTGCGGCTGTGGTCCCGCCTTCGGCTGTTCATAGAGGGTCCCTGGTTGCACGAGCAGTTGTGCAGGAGTCTGAACTTCGACGTGCTGGTCTGCCCGTGGGGTCGGGTTTGGCTTCGGCATCTGTTTGATTCTTTTGGAGACATCTCTTCTGCCTCTTGCAATCATTGGGTTCATTCCTCCGGGGATCTTGTGTTGGTGCTGCGTCACCAGCTTCCTCTTTCGGGTTATTGGCGTTCCGTGCCTTGGCACCTCCTCAAGCCTTCACTTGATGTGTTCACGGGCGGGTCATCTGTCGGCTGGGGCTTTGTGGCCAGTGCTCACGAGGTCGGCCGGGGATTGTGGAATCTCTCTGTTCATCTGGCTCACAGCACTGTTCGGGAGTTAGTGACTGTCTGGTTTGTGCTTCGGAGGATTTGGGTCACTCGGTGCTTTACCATTCAGCTCCATTCGGACTGTTCTCTGGAGGTTCTTGCTGGAACCACAGGGTTTCTCTTAGGTGTTGACCTTTGGGGTTGGTTCCTTAGAGTGGCTCGTTTGCTGGATTCTTGGGGTTTGGCTAACCATGAGATTCATGTCGGGGTGTGTCCTGCGTCGTGGCGGACAGCTGTCTTGGTTCATTCCTCTGTTCGCGGATTGGCCAGTCGTCGCCTACTCGTTTCGTTGGCTCTGCCGGATGTATGGACTTCTGACTATGGACTTCTGGCTATGGACGTCTTCGAGTCGGCGTAGTCTAGGCGTCGCCCATTTTATGTGGTGCCCTTACCCACCTGCAGGCGTTCATGTGGATGCTTTTCGGCAGGACTGGTCGAGGTGGGGGTACCTGTTCCTCTTCTCCTGGTCCAGCTGATGCTTCGGGTTCTAGCTCGGTTGCAGCCCATTCCCACGAGAGCAGTCCTTATGGTTTTTTGGTGGCCGACCCAGCTTTCTTTTCAGACGGTGCTTGATAGGTGTCCGAACCCGGGGCGTTTTCCCTGCGGCTCCGCCTCTTTCGGCAGGTCGGATTGGTCCTGTACGTGACTGGTTCGGCCTTCTCCTCGGCTCTTCGCGTCTGGTATTTGACACGGGTATTACCATCTCTGTGGTGTTCAGGTGGCCTTGTTGACGGTGTCCCACCTGCGAGCTTCGTCTTGGCGACAGTATGATGTTCCTGGTGTTTCTATGCACTTTTTCTTGCTCTTTGTACTTTGTGTTCTCTTTCGCATCGGGTTGTCTTGTCCTTTCTTGGGTTTTCAGGAATACAGTTATTTGATGTTTCTTACTGTTGCCTCATTTTGTGCGGTGCTGGCGGAGCCGCTTCGGCTTGTGTTCGGGGTGGACGTCACATTTGCCCCATTTCGTACGCTTTCTCGTGTTTTGTTTCACCTCCGGCTTGCTCATACGTCGCCTGCGCTGTCCTGGTCCTTGATCAGGGTGCCTTCTTATCTTCTCCTCAGTTTGTGGTAGCCCCTTCGGTTCAGGTTTCTGCTCTTTGGTACTGTGGTAGATTTGTTCGTGTGCAGCCTTTCTCCGTCCTGGCGATGGTCGAGACGGCTGGTTTCCGGAGGGGTTCTTGGGTTATTGATGCTTGATTGGTTTGGCCGGGGGTGCGTCCTGTGTTGTCCGGTTGCGCTTTTTGCCGTTACCTGCGTACCGTGTCTGGGGATGCGCTTTGGTTTGATCCGGTTCCCCTCGTTCCCTGTTTCAGGGCTCGGGTCTCCCAGGTCGTCCGCAGAGTTTTTCAGTCTTCCAGCCTGCGGTCTGTCTTTGCGCCCGTGCTGTTCGGACGTTTGCAGCTTTTGCTGCTGTGTTGGTGACGTCTAGGGCTCATTTCGGGCGCAGGGAATTGAGGGTCGCACAGGTTCTTGGCCGCCCATTCTTTATGCGCGTCTGCTCCTGTGCGTTCTTGTTGCCTTGGGTCGCAGGTTGCAACCTGTTGTCTCGGCTTCGCGTTGCAGAGTTTGTGGCGGCCGCCTCCCGGGTTAGCCCTTTCTTTTCCTTCTCTTTGGGTATGAAGCTCCAGGAGCCGTAGGGGCTCCCCACAGAAAACCAGCGTTGAATGTAATGAAACGCCATTTTCTGGGTGAGCCCCGGAGGCTCCCTGGCAACCCTCCCTCCCACCGATCGGCGGTTTTTTCGCGTTGGTTGAAGCTTAGCTTCCGAACTGAAGCTTGGCAGCCGGCGTGGTAGGTCCGGGGCTCCCCCCTCCCCCTCTCGGGGCGGGAGGGCTGCGCGGACGATCGGCGCGGCAGTAAAGTGTGATGTTTGCTTGTTTCCTTGGGATTGTAGGGAGTTTCTACCTCTCTGTTCGTTTTTTTGTTTTAGTTTTTTACCATGTGGGGTTTGTTTTGTCATGCCTACCTTTCTGGGTGCCTGACCCCGGTCGATGGCAGATAAGGAAAACCCCAACCACAAGGGGTTTTCCAGTGCCATTGCTCCCTGAAACCTCTCTGAAGGGGCCAGGTTCTGGCACTGGTCCCTGGTAGGTCTGAACTCCTTAGCTAATGTCCCGTCTAATATAACATACATTAGCCCGATAAGCTCCAGTGAGCCTCCGGGGCTCACCCAGAAAATGGCGTTTCATTACATTCAACGCTGGTTTTTTGTCTTTTGGTCTCTGGCCCTTTTGCAATTTCTGTTGAATCAATCCTATTTTGTATAAATTTTGTGGTGCCATCATATATTTCCCAAAAACTGACATGCATCTTATTTACTAGTTCATTAAAACATCCCTAGCATAACAGAAGCTGAGAGTGATGTTTTCATACCAACTGCTGGATAACATTTGGCAACAGGGCAAGCATTTCTCTGAAGGAAAATGATACAGCATATGTATAAGACATAATTCTAGGCTAAAATTTTTGTAGGTATACAAGTATTCTGTTTTAACAAAAGGTGATTAATCTGTGTATTTTTAATAATGCAGTAATTATAAAAGGCAGAAATCATCAGAGAAGCAACAATATAATTTAATAGGCATTACACATGTAAATTGTTTATATATATCTTCATATGATTGGTAATTGTTAGATATATAGTATATACTAAACCTGCATGACTTATTATTTACAGATAAATGTGAACCAATTGGTAGTTTACCTCAGGGTTTACAATACCTCAAACTTGTGGGATGCCGGCTGAGGTCACCAGACCTGCAAGTACTGAACACCAGCAAGCATGTGCGATCCCTGTGTCACCTTGACCTGAGTGAGAATTGTTTGGCTGCTCCTGAAGAATTCTTCTTATTTTGCAAGCTCTGTAAAAACCTTAAAAAGGTATGCATATAATGTACTGTGTATGTGTGTGTGTGTGTGTGTGTTTATACTATGCATATATGTATTTAAGGAAGAGAAAGTGGTATTTGCCAAGTTGACAAATTTGAGAGCCCGGGGATTCTCGGAAACCATATGCCCTGGGCAGAGGCCAACTTGTAGCAATGTGTAGTTGTATTTACAGATGTTTATATATAGTGACATTGAATTATAGTTACAAGATAGAATAAGAGATCAGTTCAGTGATACAAGTCCCAGCTGTGATTTGTGTGTCAGAAGAAAGACAAAGAAGAGTTGACATGAGTCTAGGTTTCCTGCATAGCTAATGTAGTTTGGGTACTGTGTGGCATGCCTTGAGGAGGATTCGGCTTCCCTGGGTTCAGTGTGTCACTTCGATTGCTTCCGTCTGGTTCATTGCCTAAACTGAGGTGGATCTGTTCTGTCCATTCCTCTGTAGAGCTGGACACTGTGCGGCACATGGCTTCTCGGGGTTTGGTTTCCCTGTGGTTCATGTGTGGGCTGTGTCGAACATCCTCGCAGATGGGTTGTCTCGCTTTCGGTTCGTCTCCATGGAGTGGACCATTGACGACCCATCCTATAAGGGCAGCAAGTATTTCTCTACCAATATAAATGGAACTAGGTAGAAACAAATACAGGGCCATTACTAAAGTGTAAATGATCGTGAAATAGGGCTTACACATCGTTACTTTACGTAAGTAACAGACACCACATACCTAGACTAAAGACACAGTTCCTTTGTTAAGGCATTATGACATGTGACACAGGTCTCAAATGATAGAAATTTACTTAACACTGACTTTATTCACCAATACCTTAGGATTACATTACAAAATTTCTCAAGAGGGTGGACTACTTTAACAAGGACTATGGATATTGCAAAAGATTCTTGGTCCAACAAACTAACACTTAGTTAACAAGTTACTTTGTCATCCATCAACAATTCAAACTGTCACCATAATTCATAGTATACTGTATGTACTTTTATGCTCAACATACTTGTAGTAATTATCAACATAAGGCACTTTCAAATGATAAAGACTAACAATTCATGGGACAAGTGCCACAGGTAACAACAAAAGACATGTTCAATAACAGATAAAGGGATGAAAACATGCACAATTGCCAGCAGTCACTGGGACATGAAAGTGCCATAAATCTTTCACTTAACTAAGGAACAAGCACCACAATATAAAAGTTAACAATTAACCTAGGAGAAGAAACTCAGTGAGTGTCTCATCGACGTCGAAAACCTTCACGTAGTAAGCTCATAAACGGATGCAGCTCATCCTGCATAGAGAGAGTGGACGAGATCACACCTGAGTTTGGTTGACAGAGAAGGTGCAAGTCCCCCCTGACTCACTCTGGCCGGGGGCCACCACAAGTGAGGAGAACTTCTAAAAGAACAACTCTCGAAAACTCCAGAAAAGATAATTGGAGGTGTAAGGACATCACTAGGGAGCACACAGGGAAGGTAACCCTGAGCACATGCAGCTCCAAGTACTCTTCAAGCCAGGCTCATATTACACCGCAGTGTACAAGAGAAGTCACTAAGGCAAAAACCGTGTATATATAGTGTAATAACAGCAAAAGGAGTGTTGGGAGAAGCCATTTTGGTGAGGGAGGTGGCAACATCTGCATGATTTGCCATGCTGGTAGGGGGTGGCCACTGTGCTCATTGGGCATTATACCAGCTTAGATGAACAGTTATGGTGAACAGATACTTATATATAATGTCTGTATATAGTGAATAAAAGGAAGAACAGTATGGTGGGAGGAGGATGTGGGTGAGTGAGGAGTCATTGAGGGAGGGAGTGGCGGTGAGAGGCTGACTGGCAGATGTGGTGGCTACACCTTGTTGCTTTTTGACTTGCAATATCAACTTAGTGGTTCGTTATGATAAACAAAACATGCAGATACATATATATAACCTGTGTATATAGTGTAATAACTGACAAAATATTTGCTTATTGTTTTATGAACACAATAATTGAATCAATAATATGCACACCATAATTTTGAGTACAGCGATGATTCACTCATTTTATTATATAAATATATCACACTACACACTATTGAATAATATTACAGCAACAAAACGAAGAAAAATCAATCAGAAACATTGAAATAATTAGATAATTATATCTTTGTGGCCACTCCTGCCTGACAGCTGGGGCTGAGCAGACCGCCTCGGACGCATGCTGAGTCAGCGCCTCATTTCTGGAGGGAGCCCCTACGGCTCCCCGAAGCTTACTAGGCTGATATGCTAATGTCAGACTTTGGCATCGGTCATGTGTATGGAGTTCTTTGGGCCTACCAGGGACCACGAGCCAGAACCTGCCCCCACAGAGAGGCAAGGAGAGCAATGGCCTATAAAAACCCCTGTGTGGTTGGAAGCATTCTATGTCTGCCATCGACCGGGTTAGGCACACAGAAAGGTAAGCGTCCCAAAACAAACCCCTATTCTGGTGAATATTGCAACCAAAAAGCCGAACGAGTGAATAGAACTCCCCAAACAAAAACTAACAAACTAATATAACGTCACCCGTCGCTGCACCGCTGTCTGTGCAGCTCCCCCTCCTCCCCGGGAGGGGGAAGGGGAAGCCCCAGACCTCCCGCGCCGGCGATCCACACCCCAGTTCTTCGGCTGATGCTAAAGGCTGAGGTCATGTGCTCTGGCTCCGTTGGTTGTTTCAGCACTGTACCTAGCGTGTGGTGACTGTCTTCTAGGTGGTGCGTGAGCCGGGAGTAATTCTCCGGTACTCGGGCTGCATGTGCCTAGGGTTTCCTTCCCTAGGTGCCCTGTAAGTACTGCCCTTGGGGCTTGGGATTCCCTTCCACAAGTCCCTTGGGTTCTGCCCCTGCTATGCCATTTACTGCTTGGTTTTTGGCAGCTCTTTGTGTGCTAGGATGTTCTGTCTCCCTTGTTCGCCTTAGGGTAAGGGGTAGTTTGCACTGGTTTCTTAGAAAGTTGTTGGTAGACTTGGGCGCGTGGTAGTAGTACCCTGCCTGGGATTACCTGAGCGCAATTTCTCTATAGTAACGCTCAGGACCCTGGAATCTCCTAGGGGACGCACGGGTCCAATGGATGTGACCCAGAGTCCTCCCTCGCTTTGTGCGAGTTTGTGGGTTGTTCTGTCCCTTGTCTCAGGTGACTCTCACGGGTCTTCCCCGTCTGCTGCCTGTGGGGTCAGTGGCACCATCGGCCCAAGTCCTGCGAGTTTTGTTGCTTATTTGTGACTTGGTTACCCTGTCTTATGCTGACTATGCGGGTACAGGTAGCACGGGCATTGCAGGTTGAGTTCGGTTGTGGCAATGCTCGGTAGTGGTTGCTCCCCCGGAAGCTCCGAGCTGCCTCGTTTTGGTTGGCGTGTCGGGGCTTGGGGGTGTGTTGGTTGCTTCGGTTTCCTTCCATGCCCACTTGTCTTTTCCCTGTTGTGGTCTAGTCTGGTCTTTCCCCCCTTCCTCTATGCATCCGGGGTTTTTACCATCTGTGGGTTCGGGGTCGGGGCGGGGCCTTGTTGGTTTTGAGACTCAGGTGGTCTCAGGGAAATCCCCTTCAGGGTATAGTGGCGGGGCAGTTGAGCCTGTTCCTCTAGCCATGTTGTATGAGTCTGCTGGTGGGCTCCCTGCCTTAGTACTTTCGCGGCTGCCCCGTTTTTTTTCTTGTGAGGCCTGGGCTTTGAAGGGACGGCTCTGTCCCGGGCCTGCCGTGTGGTTCCCGAGGCTGGGAAGGGGCTGCCTTGGGGGCCTCGTGCGCCATTGGACCCTGCTGGGGTTGTTCTACCCTTGAGCGAGGCTTGCGGTTACGCGAGGTGGGGTTCTTCCTTCCCCCCTCTTCTTACGAGTTGTTGGGCGTCGGCCCCTCCCTGGGCTTGATGACTCTATTCAGGTACTCCATTCACACTGACTCATGCCAAAGTCTAATATATGCATATCAGCCTGGGTAAACTCCGGTGAGCCTCCAGGTTTCACCCAGAAAATAGTGTTTCATTACATTCAACGCTGGTTTTTCTGTGGGGAGCCCCTACGGCTCCCTGGAGGTTATCGGGCTAATGTATGTTATATTAGATCGGGACATTAGCTAAGGAGTTCAGACCTACCAGGGACGAGCGCCAGAACCTGGCCCCATCAGAGAGGTTTCAGGGAGCAATGGTCCTGGAAAACCCTCTTGTGGTTGGGGTTTTCCTTATCTGCCATCGACCGGGGTCAGGCACCCAGAAAGGTAGGCATGACAAAACAAACCCCACATGGTAAAAAACTAAAACAAAAAAATGAACAGAGAGGTAGAAACTCCCTACAATCCCAAGGAAACAAGCAAACATCACACTTTACTGCCACGCCGATCGTCCGCACAGCCCTCCCCGCCCCGAGAGGGGGAGGGGGGAAGCCCCGGACCTACCGCGCCAGCTGCCAAGCTTCAGTTCGTAAGCTAATGTCAACCGGGATAGACGCTTCTCTCGCCTTGGTTTCCTAGGCGGTGTTTGCCTTGTGTGGCGTTCACTGCCATGTGTTGTGTTGTGCGGTGGCCAGGAGTACCTCATCAGTACCGGGGCTGCATGTGCTTAGTGGCTGACTTCCCTAAGCGCCCTGTGAGTACTGCCCTTGCGTAATAGGGTTATCTTCCCTGGGGCATTCGGAAACCATTCCCGTAGAGGTTCTCGCTGCTCAGCATTTGCCTCGCCCTTGGGGTCAGCTGGGGCTTGGGGCCCTTGTTTGGCCCTGGGTAGGGATTGGTATTGTGCTAGTTAGGGCGTCAAGGTGTTGCACAGCCTGCCACCTAAGCGGCGACTGGTTCCTGTTGCCTCTGGACACGGTGTACTTTTGCGGGGGTTTTCTTGTTTTTATTTTCAATTGCCTGGTGGGGGTCTGCCTTGTGTGCCTATAGTTCCACTGATAGTGTTTGGCAGCATTCTGCTAGGCCCCTGTGATTGTACACGTCTCAGAGGTTTTCAGTGCTATCCCCAACCAGTTTAGCAACACCTTTGCCGGGCTTCCCGTAGCAGTCAGCCTACAGGCCCTGGAAACCCCTGTCTGGGCTCCGGGGACCATTGAATGTGTCTTCCGGGTTCCAGTCCTTCTTGTATGGGATCGTTGGTTGCTGTGCCCTTGTCTCCGGATGACAGTCACCACTTTTACCTCCATCATGCTGCCTGTTAGGTCACTGACACCTTGACCCGGAGTCTTGTGAGAGATTTTATCTGCTTGTTCTCTAGTACTCTCCTGATGTTATTTCTGTTCAGAGTACAGGCGCCATCCAGAGTACAGGCGTTGCATGCTAGGTTAGGTTGCTGCAACATTCTAGGTTGGTTTCCCAATCGGATGCCCCTGAGGCCACCCTGTTTTGGTTAGGTGCTGTTCGCGCCTTTCCCTCCCTGTTCCCGGCTCCGGACCGTCTGCAGGTTTCGGGGTCGGGGCGGGGTTTAGCTGGGGCCGAGACTCGGGTGGTTTTCAGGGGCTGCCCTGTTCGGGTTTGGGACGGAGGTTTTCGAGTCGGTTCCTCCTGCCAAGGCTTCTGTGGCTTACCAGCGGCCCTTTCTTGCTGCCTTTCCCATGGACTCTTGCTTTTCTTTAAGGGCGGAGGGCTTGGAAGACGGCTCTGCCCTGGGGCCTCTGTTGCTGGTTCCCGGGGCTGTGGGGGATGCCTGCTTGCAGTTCTGGGGCGGTTTGCCCCTGCCTGGGTTTTCTGCTTTTGGGTGTCGTTTTTCGCCCATCCAGTCTGCTTGCTTCCCACTTTTGCTGGCGTGTTTTTGTATCTTTAGCGTCAGTCACAGCCCCTACTCTGGCGGCCATTTTCGTCTGCCGGTTTCCCGGCGTGGCCACCAGGGCGGCGTTGCGGTTTGTTTACATGCGACTGGGTGTGCGAGCGAGATTCTTGGGTGAGTTTTCACCTTTTTTCAGGGGTTTTTCTAGGGGCAGCCCCGTCGGCTCCCCGGAGCTATCCAGGCTGAATGGATATATATAACTTTCTGGCATCAGTCAATGCATGGAGTTCTTGCCTACCGGGGACCACGAGCCAGAACCTGGCCCCCTCTAGAGAGGCACGAGGAGCAATGGCCTATAGAGACCTCCCTTAGTATTGGGAGCATTCTATGTCTGCCATCGACCGGGAAAGGCACCCAGAAAGGTAGACGCCCCAAAACAAACCCCTATTCTGGTAAACTATTGCGACCGAAGACCGAACAGGCGAACAGAACTCCCCAAACAAAAATGAATCCTCATGACATCATCATGTCGCCGCGCCTCCGTCTGCGCAACCCCCCCCTCCCCGGGAGGGGGGAAGGGGGGAGCCCCAGACCCCACCGCCGGCTACCCAACCTTCACTTCTCAGGCTGATGCGATCTGGTGCGGTCGTGCCTCTGGCCCCAGTTTGCGGTTGTAGTTCTGTTCCTGGTGATGTGGGCTGTCCCTTCTGGTGGTGTGTGGGCCAGGAGTATTATTCTACGGTGCTCGGGCTGCTTGCGCCTAGGGCTATCTTCCCTAGGTGCCCTGTGAGTACTGCCCTTGGGGCTTAGGGCTACCTTCCCTGGGTCTCCTTGGGATCTACCTCCGCTGTGCCGTGTATTGCTTGGTACTTGGCCGCCCTTGGGGTCAGCTGGGGTTTTTCTTGCCCTTGTTTGTCTCTGGGTATGAGGTAGTTTTCGACGCTGGCAGGGGCGCGGGGTACTGCGCGCTAGTTTTTCACCAATTACAGCGGCCGGCTCTGTTCCGCCTGGGTACGTTGTCCTCTTGCGGGGTTTTTTGTTTGTTTTTGTTTTTGCCAGGTGGGGGATCTGCCTTTGGGTCCCCTTCGCTTTTTTTGGGGTAATTCTCCACTTGTCTTTTGGTGGTGCTCCCCGCTTGGCCCCCGTGAGTGTACACGTCCCGGGGGTTCAGCTTATAGCAGTTTGTTGGTAGTTTTGGGTGCCGGTTAGCAGTACCCTGCCTGGGCTTCCCTTAGCGTGATTATCAAGGCTAAGGGCCCTGGAAAACCCCACGGGGGCTACGTGGTCCGATGGATGTGATCCCTGAGTCCCCTCTCGCGTCCTGCGAGTTTGTCGGTTGCTCTGTCCCCCTGTCTCCGGGGGACACTCACCGGTTTTGCCTCCGCCGTGCTGCCTGTTGGGTCGGTGATTGTTTTGACCCGGAGTCGTGCGACGTGTGTTGTCTGTACGTTCTCCAGTTCACCCAGGCTACTGCGCCTGATATGCGGGTGACGGCAGCAGAGCCGTTGCATGCTCGCTTTAGGTTGCTGCAACGTGCTAGGTTGGTCACTGCCCCAGATGCCCCGAGACTGCCCCGTTGTGGTTATAGGGACCCGGACTTGGGGGGTGGGTGTCGCTTCGACACTGGTTCCGTCCGCCCCTCCAAGTCCTTCCCCTTCTCCTGCTCGTTCGGTCCCCCCCCCACCCCACCTTGCTGCCAGCTCCTAAACATCTGAGGGTTTCCGAGCCGGGGCTGGGTTTAGTTGGTTGTGAGACTCGGGCGATCTCGGGGGTTTCCCCTTCTGGGGTGGGGGCGGAGGCATTCGAGCCTGGTCCTTCTGCCAAAGCTTCTGGGTCTGGCCAGTGGGCCCCCTTTGTTCCTGCTTTCTCGGCTGCCCCCACCTTTTCTTTGTGGGTGGGGGCTCAGGAGGACGGCTCGGCCCCGGACCCTCAGGGGCCGGACCCTAGGGGTGTGTTTCACCCCCTTTTCCTTACCATTTTTGCTCTTGTGTCGCGATGCTGTTCACAAAAACGACATCAACAACAACGAACATAATATAAAAACAATAACAAGTGTTCAGGTAAGGTACATCCATACATGGTGTAAAACAAACATTGATGGATTTCTATATTGACCTCGTACATAGTGCCTAAACCACTTCGTATCGTTGTCCCTGCATGTTCCTTGGTCAGGGGTGCTTGTCATGGTTCTCGTTGATTCCCGAGTCTCTTCGTACCTTCCAATGTTATTGGCACGTCTGTTGATAATCGATGTGGTTTCCATCGGGTCTTTTGTCGGCCTTGTTGGTTCCCTTCCATCATCTGTTTTCTTTCACTTCGTTTTCGCCTTGTTTTGGCTTCGCATCATCTCTGCTTCCTATTTCGGCGTTCTTTGTCTTCGTTCCGCACACCTTCCTGGTGTCTGTACGATAGTTTGTACGTACGTTGTGTACGTTTTGTGTGTCCGCCTGGTGTACGAGCCCCGCCTCCCAGTGGCCGGGTGGTGCGTTTCGTACCTCGTGTGCTGGGGCTGCAGTATGTGTTTTGTTTACGGGCGGTATGCTCGTGTGTTTGCGTCGTTTCTCGTGGTTTTCTGCGAGCTTCTTGCTCGTTTCTCCCTCCAGTCGTGGCCCTCGGGCTGCTGAGGGTGTTTTGGAATTATATCTGGGGGTGTCACGTCGTTCTCCCTCTGTACTGCTTCGTCTTCTGCAGGGCGCGCACCTCTGGCCGTATTCTCCTCCGACCTCGCATTTATTCAGGTAAGGGTACTTACTATGCCTGCTGCCTCGTGTATGCTTGGCTTTTGAGCACGCCTTTAGTGCTGCTCCTGGTATGTTACTTGGCTCGCCTGTGTTGTAGCTCGGTCGTGTCTGCTCTGCAGGTGAGGTTGTCTTGTCTGGCGCTTCTGTCGGTCTAGTGCTGGTTCTCACTTTTGGTGGGGTGCTTGCCTGGTAGTGCTTACGGGGGTTGGATCTGGCTCTTGGGCCCCGCTTCTCTTGTCAGTTGACGATTGTACAGTTTCCTGAGCCTTCTGGGCTCTTGTCTTTACGTTTGCTCCTGTGGGTGGGGTCTGCCCCCTCCACATGGCTTTTTGGTGCTTCTGCTTCCTTTCCACTGACATTACTCAAACTCAAAAAAAAAAAAAAAAAAAAAAATCCGAATGTTTATTTCGGTAAGGTACATACATACAAGTGATTGTACGGAGTGATGGAGTTATAGCTAGGGCTGGTACTTACAGTGCCTGGGGCCACTGTTACGCAAAGCGTTTCGGGCATTTCAGGTTCTTATAGTGTCTGTGGCTCCTTTGGGTGCTCACTACCTCCTGTGTCTCCTTGTGCGTTCAGACATACGGACATAAGTCCTGTCGCCCTGCGGTGGGCCTCTTGGCCCGTGCGAGGTAGCTCCTGTTTCTTACTATCTATTCCCACTCACATGCATGTCCAACCTGCCCTTGCACCAATCGTGGGGCCCCATGACCACGTTACGTGGTTCTTGTTCCGCGATTCACCGGGCCTCTTACAGTGCAGGTCATCCCTCCAGTCTTTCCTGATTCTGCGCTTATGCCTTTTATGCCCGCTGTTTCATGCCCACATTGCACCGCTAGGGTGGCTGGTGCCACTATCCCAGTTTCTATTGTTTCGTGGGGTTTGGTCAATAAACACATCCACTACGGAACTACTTATCTTTTGTTACGTATTCTGGGGTTGCGGGTGTTATTTTGGCGGGCAATGCTGCGGGTTGGGCGCTCTGCGTGTATGTACGGTGTCTCGCTTGTCTGTTCTAGACCGCACTTGCATAGTCTCGTTATTGTTCGCTACTCTGCTGGTTATGTGCTTGGGCGCCGCCTCACAGTTCTCCACAGGTTGGCGGGATTTTTCCTTTGGACGTTCGGACCGGTTTCAGTTCCATTGTTGGTGCTTTGGAGAGCTTTGCTTCTCTGGTTAGGCTCATGCGTTCGGAGCGAGTATCTTCTTGGGTTACTCTCCTCACTCCGCCACCCTTGTTCACTGTTCCATCCTTGTTTACTCTTCCCTGCTTGGCGGGATTGCGTCGATGGCTCCTGACTGGGGTGGTTTGGTGTGGTGTTTGGCCACCTTGCATGTGTCTTTAGTGCCTTTTTGTCCATCTTTTGTTTTTGTTGTCCTGTGGGGTTCTGCCCCCATTTTGGTGTTTTCGTTGTCGACCCCGGGGGTTATTTCCCTGTCTGGACACTTTCCTTGCCTATTTTCGGTGCCTGACTGCACCCTGCTGTACGTAAGGTCCTCGGGTATGTACGCGCTCCTCTACCATTTTGTGGTTNCTGTGTCTGGGGACGCGCTTAGGGTTGATCCGGTTTCTCTTCTTCCCTGTTCGCGGGTGAAAGTTCTCCCTGATTCGTCTGCAGGATTATTAGGCTAGCCTGCCTGTGGTCTATCCCGGGCTCATGACGTTCGTAAGTTTGCTGTTCTGCTGCAGTATTCGCAATATTTGGCATTTGGAGTCATGCTACCCAAACTTTGTTCGGGTAGCATGACTCCCCAACCCCAATCGGGAAACTAGGAAGTTTCGGATAAACTAAAGTTCGGAACCAAATGGTGCTCTGTAAAATACATTAGCCCGATAAGCTCCAGGGAGCCTCCGGGTTCACCCACAAAATGGCGTTTCATTACATTCAACGTGGTTTTCTGGGGGGAGCCCCGTCGGCTCCCCGGAGCTATCCCAGGCTGATATGCTAATGTCAGACTTTGGCATCAGTCATGTGTATGGAGTTCTTAGGCCTACCGGGGACCACGGCCAGAACCGGGCCCCCTCAGAGAGGCAAGGGGAGCAATGGCCTATAGAAGCCCCCGTGTGATTGGAAGCATTCTATGTCTGCCATCGACCGGGACAGGCACCCAGAAAGGTAAGCGCCCCAAAACAAACCCCTATTCTGGTTAAAATTGCTACCAAAAGTCGAACTAGTGGATAGAACTCCCCAACAGAAAAACAAGCAAACTAGTATGACGTCACACGTCACCGCGCCGCTGTCTGCGCAGCTCCCCCCTCCCCGGGAGGGGGAAGGGGGAGCCCCAGACCTCCCACGCCGGCTATCCACCCATCAGTTCTTCGGCTGATGCTATAGGCACCGGTTATGTGCTCCGGCTCCAGTGGTTGTTTCAGCACTGTACCTAGAGTGTGGTGTCTGTTTTTCTAGGTGGTGCGTGAGCCGGGAGTGATTCTCCAGTACTCGGGCTGCATGCGCCTAGGGTTCCCTTCCCTAGGTGCCCTGTAAGTACTGCCCTTGGGACTTGGGGCCACCTTCCACAAGTTCCTTGGGGTCTGCCCCTGCTAGGCCGTTTACTGCTTGGTTTTCGGCCGCTCTTTGTGTGCTCGGGTGTTCTGTCTCCCTTGGTCGCCTTAGGGTAAGGGGCAGTTTTGCACTGGTGGGGCGCAGGGTACTGTGCAGCTTGTCTTTTCCCAATCATAGCGGCCGGCTCTGTTCCGCTTGGGTACGCTGTCCTCTTGCGGGGTTTTCTTTTTCTTTTTGTTTATCTACCTGGTGGGGGGGTCTGCCTTCGTTCTTGCCCCTTGGGTCCCTTGTGTTCTGAGTATTCTGGTGGCACCCCCTGCTAGGTCCCCGTGAGTGTACACGTCCCGGGGGTTCAGCTCTTAGAAAGTTGTTTGGTAGTTTTGGGTGCCGGTTAGCAGTACCCTGCCTGGGATTACCTGAGCGCGAGTCCTCTTATAGTAAACGCTCGGGACCCTGGGAAACCCCTGGGGGCGCGTGGGTCCGATGGATGTGACCCCAGAGCCCCCCCCTCGCTTCCAGCGAGTTTGAGGGTTGCTCACCCCTTGTCTCTGGGTGACTCTCTGTTTTGCCTCCGTCTGCTGCCTGTGGGGTCGGTGACACCTTCGACCCGGAGTCCTGCGAGTTTGTTGCTCGTTGTGGCTCGGTTACCCAGTTGTGCTAAGCTGGTGCGGGCAGCAGAGGCGTTGCACTTGAGCCTTGGTGGTGGCAACGCTCTCGTGGTAACTCCCCGGGAGCCCCGGGGCTGCCCCGTTTTGGTTCTTGTTTTTCCCCTGGATTCCCCTTCCTGCCTGCATCCGGTTCCTTACCGTCTGTAGGTTCAGGGCGGGGTTTGTTGGTGTTGAGACTCGGGCAGTCTCGGGGAAATCCCCTTCCGGGGTAGTGACGGGGGCATTTGAGCCTGTTCCTCCAGCCGTGTTGTAAGAGTCTGCCAGTGGGCTCCCTTCCTTCGTGTTTTCACGGCTGCCCCGGTTTTCTGGTACGGCCGGGGCTTTGGGGGGACGGCTCGGCCCCGGGGCCTGTCGTGTGGGTTCCCGGGGCTGGGGAGGGGCTGACTTGGGGGGCCTTGGCCCCGTTGGACCCCGTGGGTTTTTTATCCCCCTCTAGGCGGGGCTTGTGGTTACGCGGAGTAGGGTTTTCCTCCCCACTCGCCGTACGTGCTGTTGGGCGTCAGCCCCTCCCCGGGCTCGGTTCCTTGGCCTTTGAGTCGGTTGGTTCCGTCCTGTGGGTGGATGTTTCCCCCCCCCTTGTTGGGACGGTGTTTTCGTCATGTTTCCCCGTTTTGGGGGTTCTACGTGACTACTGGTCTCGGGTGCGCCTGCGCCTTTGTGTGCCTTCGGGACTGGGTTTGGCTTCCGTGTTCTCGAGGGTTCGGGAAGGTTTTCGCTACTTCCCGCGTTATTGGAACGTCTGTCGGCTCCTCGTTCTTGTCGCCGTTTTGGGCTATTTGTAGTCCTGTTGGGCTCCTTGTAGTCTGGTTGGGCTCCTTGTAGCCCTGTTGGGCTAATTTTGGGCCGGTTTGGGCTCCTTATGGGCCGGTTGGGCTACTTGTAGCCTTGTTGGGCTACTTGTAGCCTTGTTGGGCTACTTGTTGCCTTGTTGGCCTGCTTGTGGCCCGGCTGTGTGCCTTTTTTGGGCTCTGTCTTCGCTTCTTTGGCCGGTTTTATTGTTCCTGCTCACTCTTTTGGCTCCTTTTCTAGTGCAGTAGTCCTGGTTGCCGCCTTCCCGCAGAGACTGTTGCGCGTTTTCGGCCAGCGAGTCGTGCGCGTGCGCCGCGGAGTTTGTTTTGGTCTGGGCGGTGTGTAGTGCTGGTGTTAGACGCCTTTTTGCTCCAGTGCTTCGCCTCTCGCTCTTCTCCCTTGCCGCGGTATGTGCCCCTTTGCTCCGGGGGTGTCCTGGGTTCCAGTTGTGGGGATGCCGCCGAGGTTTTCCCTGTGTCATGGGTGTGGGCCGCCTTCTTCGCCTCTCACCTGCTCCCCTGCAGGTCCGGCTCTGTCGTCTTCACCTGGCGGTGCTCCCAGGTTCTTCTGGGCTCGGTTGAGTCGTGTCACTTCGTGCCACCGTTCGCCAGGTGAGTTTTCTGCGGTCTGGCGTCTTTTGGCAGGGCGCTGGATGCGGTGTTATATACATGTCTTTATTTGGGTATCTTTTGTACGACTGAGACCGTTCACACACCAGTGTCTGTCCCCCTTTTCACCCCTTCCTGTCCCACTCTTGTGCATGTCCAACCCATGCTTGGTCTTTAAGGGGTTCCACCTTTGTTAGTGTTATGAGGTGGGGGTTGTGGTGTTGGTTCTGTACTCGCTTGGTAGGGCTCCTGGCTGTGCTTGCACGGTTTTTGCGCTCTTGTGTTTGGGTCCCGCCTATGTAGTAGAACTTGTGGGATAGTACCAGTGGAGTGCAGTGGTGCTATAGGCACCATCAGGGAACACTGTATATCCATCTGAGGTCTGCAGTTGTTACATGCCCTACTTGCGAGCATACGCCTTCTTGCTGGTACGTTACCTTGGGGTTTCCTTGAGGTGCTTCCGGGGCTTAGTGTCCCCGCGGCCCGGTCGTTGACCAGGCCTCCTGGACTGATCATCCTGGCTGTTGGACGTGGCTGCTCGCTGCCTGACGTATGAGTCACAGCCTGGTTGATCGGGTATCCTTTGGAGGTGCTTCTCCAGTTCTCTCTTGTACCACCCCGTCCTCGCAAATTTAATAAGTCATTATTGACTTATTAGTTACGTGCGTGGGTGACATGCATTGTCGTTTCCCTTTCAAAACTTCATGGAAAACACCGACCTTACTAAACCTACTTAGCATGTTACAATGAGCATCTTATGGTTTCATAATTACAATTGTTACTTAACCTCTTATAGGTATAACAACGCTGAACACTGTTGGGGATTGCCAGTTATGCCCCTTATGGTCCGTCCGTGGACTTCCGGGGCACGCTAGCTTGCTTTCGAATTAGTTATGGCCATCCTGGTTGTGAGGAGTCTGTGGGCCTGCAGGCCGCTCCATGTGGCTGCCTGGTGGGCCTCCTCCTGGCCGGTCTAGCCTGGCCTCGGGCCAGGCTTGGGGTGTACATGAGCTCCTAGTTCCCCATCCAGAAGATTTTGAGCGGGGTTTCTCCGCCATCGGTCGCCTGGTATGCGGGTTCCTGGGCCTGCTGGGTTCTGTCGTGTCTCCGTGGGCCCTGTCTGGGGTCTCTCTGCTCCATTCTCTGCCTTTGCAGGAGCACGTTGCTCGTTTCCTGTGGCATGTTGCGGTGGTGCCTGTTGCTACTACTGCGCATGTGCTTTAGTACCGTGTTTCGAGGTGGCGTGTCCTTATTCCTGGGGTTTATTTTTCTGCTCTTTGGTCCTGTCTCACCCCAGTTGTTTTTCCTGGCATCTCCTTTTGTCTGTTTTGCCTGCACTTGCTGCTATGTTGGGGGGGGGGGGGCGTGGTCGGTTTCCACCACTTCATTGCTTGGACGTTCCCTTGTTTTCCTCCTCTGCCACAGGGGTGTTCTGCGTGTGTTCCTCGGATTCTTGGGCTTTTCTGTGGGGAGCCCCTACGGCTCCCTGGAGCTTATCGGGCTAATGTATGTTATGTTAGACCGGGACACTAGCTATGGAGTTCAGACCTACCAGGGACCAGCGCCAGAACCTGGCCCCTTCAGAGAGGTTTCAGGGAGCAATGGCCCTGGAAAACCCCATATGGTTGGGGGTTTTCCTTATCTGCCATCGACCGGGGTTAGGCACCCAGAAAGGTAGGCGTAACAAAACAAACCCCACATGGTAGAAAACTACAACAAACCGAACAGAGAGGTAGAAAAACTCCCTACAATCACAAGGAAAACAATCAAACAATCACTTTACTGCCGCGCCGGTTGTCCGCGCAGCCCTCCCCTCCCCGGGAGGGGGAGGGGGGGGCCCCGGACCTCACCGCGCCGGCTGCCGTCAGTTCGTAAGCTAGTGTCAACCGGGATACACGCTTCTCTGGCCTCAAATTCCTTGGCGGTGTTTGCCTCGTGTGGCGTTCTCTGCTGTTTTTGTGGTTTGCGGTGGCCAGGAGTATTTCATCAGTGCCGGGGCTGCATGCGTCTAGGGGTTCCCTTCCCTAGGCGCCCTGTGAGTACTGCCCTTGCGTGTCAGGGTTATCTTCTCTGGGGCGTTCGGGAACCGCTCCCGTAGGGGTTCTTGCTGCTCGGCATTTGCCTCGCCCTTGGGGCCAGCTGGGGCTTGGGGCCCTTGTTTGGCCTTGGGTAGGGAGTTGGTGTTGTGCTGGTTAGGGCGCCAAGGTGTTGCACTGCCTGCCACCTACGCGGCGGCCGGTTCCTGTTGCCTCTGGGGACGGTGTACTTTTGCGGGGTTTTTCTTTTTTTTATTTTCTTGCCTGGTGGGGGTCTGCATAGTGTGGCTATAGTTCCACTAGTAGTGTTTGGCAGCCCTCTGCTAGGCCCCCGTGCTTGTACACGTCCCGGGGGTTTTCAGTATTAATCTTTACCCTTGTTTTCGGGTTTCTTAACCGGTTAGCAACACCTTGCCCGGGCTTCCCGTAGTTGCTAACCTACGGGCCCTGGAAACCCCTGTCTGGGCTCGGGAGACCATTGCATGTGTCTTCCGGGTACCAACCCGTCTTGTACGGGATCGTTGGTTGCTGTGCCTTTGTCTCTAGGTGACAGTCGCCATTTACCTCCGTCATGCTGCCTGTTGGGTCCCTGACACCTTGACCCGGAGTCTTGCGAGAGAGTTTCTCTGCTTGTTCTCCAGTACTCCTGATGTTATTGCTATTCAGAGTACAGGCGGCATCCGTGTTGCAAGCTAGGTTAGGTTGCTGCAACATGCTAGGTTGGTTTCCCACTCGGATGCCCCGAGGCCGCCCCGTTTTGGTTCGGTGCTGTTCGCCCTCCTCCCTCCCTGTTCCCGGTTCCGGACTGTCTGCGGGTTTCGGGGTCGGGGCGGGGTTTAGTTGGGGCAGAGGCTCGGGCGGTTTTCGGGGGCTGCCCCATTCGGGTTGGGGGACGGAGGTTTTAGAGCCTGTTCCTCCAGCCAAGGCTTCTGGGGCTTACCAGCGGCCCGTTTCTTGCTGCCTTTCCCATGGACTCTTTCTTTTCTTTAAGGGCGGAGGGCTTGGAGGACGGCTCTGCCCCGGGGCCTCTGTTGCTGGTTCCCGGGGCTGTGGGGGATGCCTGCTAGCAGTTCTGGGGCGGTTTGCCCCTGCCGGGGTTTTTCTGCTTTTGGGCGGAGTTTTTAGCCCATCCAGTCTGCTTGCTTCCCACTTTTGCTGGCGTGTTTTGTCTCTTAGCGTCCAGCACAGCCCCTGCTGGCGGCCATTTTCGTCTGCCTGTTTCCCGGCGTGGCCACCAGGGCGGCGTTGCGGTTTGTTTACATACGCCTGGGTGTGCGAGCGAGCGTCTGGGGTGAGTTTTTCACCCTTTTTTCAGGGGGTTTTCTTCTCCTGTTGTCGTTTTTTTGCTTTTCTGGTTTTTTCTGCCCGTTACTGTTCCTTTGGGTGTTTATTTCCACCGGGCTTCTGGGCCCATGGGTTTGGGCTCAGTGTTTCTGGCTGTTAGGCTTGCTCCCACACCTTGTCCCTCGGTTTTCGGTCTGTTCTGACTGTTTCCCAGAGGGTTCTGTATGGGGGCTGCGCTTGCCTTCTGTGGTGTTCTCCGCCGGCAATTGTGGTGGTTTGGCTTCCCCCTGGTTCGATTCTGGGTTCCTTTGGGTTCTTTGGTTTCGTTCCAGAGGTTTCTTCCTCTTGGGCCCCCTTTTTGTGGGTTCAGGGGGCTTTGTTTCCTCATGTGACCTGGTTCTGCCTTCTGGGGTTCCGGGGTCTTCCTGGCTTGCAGACTGCTCTTTTTGGGTCTAGGCACATGTTGTTGTGCTGGGCCTTTGGGGTTTTGCTGTCGAGGTGGGCCTTTTGATGCAGTTTAGTGCCTTCTTTGCCTAGCCGGTGTGGTGCTCTGCCCACTGGTCGGCAACTTGTACTTTACATTTACATTGTATGTACTCGCCTCGTTGTGCTTGCGGGGGTTGAGCTTTAGCTCTTTGGTCCCGCCTCTCAACCGTCGTTCAACAGGTGTACAGGTTCCTGAGCCTGTTGGGCTCTATCATCCCTACACTATAAACTGTGTAGGGAGTCAGCCTCCGCCACATTGCTTCCTAATGCCTGGGTGTATGCTTGTGCATGTGTACGCTGTGTGTGTGTGTGTGCATGCGTATACATGTCATATCTTGTTTGTGTATATGCATAATGTGTATGTGTACTTTTATTTATATTTTTTTTTTCTCTGTTGGCGGGGTGCTGGGGGAGCAGCTTGCTCTATTGCCTCTCGCATGGTCCCGCTGTTGGGCGCTTTGCGTCGTCTTCCGGCCTCTGGTGGCATCGGTGACGGCTTCTCCCCCTTTTGGGGGGTTCAGAGCTGGCGGGGTGGGCTTCTTCCCCTGCGTTTCGTCGTGTCATCTTCGTGGGTACGTTGGACGTGGTCGGTCCGTCCCATCCTTCTGGGGTCCGGCTTCTGTTGGGGGCCGGGTGCCTGGATGGTGGCCCTGGACCTCCAGGTCACCTCTTGGCGCGTTCCTCCCAGGTTTTTCTGGGTCTGGCACGGTTGGTGGTGGGGCTTCAGGCTGGCTGCTTTTGTTGCCTGCCCTATTTTGTGCTGAGCACTTTGAAATTTTTGCATCTTTCCCGGATCTTGGTTCCCTGTCTGTGTCTGAGATTCGGTGTATGGCCTACCTCGACGTCTGGCTGGTGTGGGCTCCCAGTCAGTCCGCATGTCTGCTCGCCAGGGGTGTGGTTCCTTCCAGATCGCCGGGTTTGGTGTCCTGGTGATCGGGAGGTTTTTCCATATGTTTCCATCCCGGGTTCGGGCCTGGTCCTTGTTTAGGGCTATTGGGCCACTCATTCTTTCCCTCCAGACGTGTTCCTGCAGCTGTGGTCCCGCCTTCGGCGGTGCATGAGACGGTCTCGGGTTGCTCAGCGGTTGCTTGAGCGGTTGTGCGGGAGTCTGAACTTCGCCGTGCTAGTCTACCCGCCGGGTCGGGTTTGGCTGCGGCGTCTGTTTTGGTTCCTTCGGGGATTTCCTTTCCGCCTCTCTCGCGATCGTTGGGTTCTCCCTCCGGGGGTCTTTTGTCGGTTGCTGCGTCACCGGCTTCCTCTTCGGGGTTTTTCAGGGTTCGGTGCCTTGGCGCCTTCCCGAGCCCTCGCTCGTTGTGTTCACGGACGCGTCGTCTCTTGGCTGGGGCTTTGTGACCAGTGCTCACCAGGCAGGCCAGGGACGGTGGGGTTCGTCCTTCCATCGGGCTCACAGCACGGTTCGGGAGTTCGCAGCTGTCTGGTTCGCGCTTCGGAGGATTCGGGTCGCTCGGGGATCGCCCTTTACCTCCGTTTGGACTGTACTCCAGTGGTTCCTTGCCTGAACCGCGGGGGTTCTCTTCAGTCCTTAGCTCTTGGGGTTGGTCCCTGCGAGTGGTTCGTCTGCTGGATTCCCGGGGTTTGGCTCTCCGTGTGGTTCACGTCCGGGGAGTGTCCAACGTTCTGGCGGACGGTCTGTCTCGCTCCCCTGTCCACGGGGTGGACGGTCGACGACGACTCGTTCGTTGGATCTGCCAGACGTACGGTCTCCCAGATGTGGACCTCTTCGCGTCGGTGTGGTCTCGGCGTCTCCCGATGTGACGCCTTCCCCGACTGCGCAGCGTTCGCGGTGGATGCCTTTCGGCGGGACTGGTCTAAAGGGGGTTCCCTGTACCTCTTCCCTCCGGTCCAGCTGTTGCTTCGGGTTCTGGTTCGTTTGGAGACATTCCCAGGGAGAGTACTCCTTGTGGCCCATTGGTGGCCGGCCCGGCTTTGGTTTCCGGTGCTGTTGACTCGGTGCCCGAACCCGGGACGTTTACCGCGGCTCCGCCTCTTTCAGCAGGTCGGTCCGATCTGGTACGGGGCTGGTTCGACCTTCTCCTCTGCTCTTCGCGTCTGGGTTTTTTGACGCGGGTGTATCACCAATTCTATGGTGATCAGGTGGCTTCGTTGATGGTGTCCCACCTGAGAGCTTCGTTTCGGCGACAGTATGGATTTCCTGGCGTTCTTTTCGCCATTTTCTGGCTCTTTGTAGGTTGTCTTTCTTTCGGATCAGGTTTTTGTCCTTTCTTTCTTGGCTTGTTCAGGACGGTCGATTGATGCCTGATACTGTCGCCTCGTCTCGTGCGGCGCTGGCGGAGCTGCTCGAGCTAGCTTTCGGGGTCGACGTTACATCCGCCCCGTTTCGTAAGCTTTCCTGTGCTATGTTTCACCTCCGGCCTGCTCATGCGCCTCCTGAGCCGTCCTGGTCCTTGGACCGGGTACTCTTCTATCTTTCCTCTCCTCGGTTTGTGGTGGCCCCTTCGGTTCCTGATTATTTTTCCCAGGCTTTGTTTTTGTTGGCGTTGGCCTCTGGGGGCCGGGTAGGGGAGCTTCATGCCCTCCTCCGGCGCAGGGGTTTCTGCTCTTTTGGTCCTGGGGGTAGGTTTGTCCGTTTGCAGCCTTCGCCTTCTTTTCTGGCGAAGAACGAGACGGCTGCTTTCCGGAGGGGTCCGTGGGTCATTGATGCTTGGTTGGTTCGGCCGGGGGTGCATCATGTGTTGTGTCCAGTTGCGGCACTTCGCCGTTGCTTGCGCGCTTCGGCCGGTATGGCTGGGGATGCGCTTTGGGTTGATCCAGTTTCCCTCGTTCCCTGTTCCAGGGTTCGGGTCTCCCAGGTTGTCTGCAGGGTTATTAAATCTAGCCAGCCTGCGGTCTATCCTCGTGCCCATGCCGTTAGGAAGTTTGCGGCTTTGGCTGCTGTGTTGGTAATATGTCTTGGGCACATATTCGGGCGCGTGGTTTTTGGAATCGAACAGGGTCCTGGCCGCCCGTTATTTGGTGAACGTCCGTGCTCCTCGGCGTTCTTGTGTTGCTTTGGGTCGCAGGTTGCAGCCAGTTGTCTCGACTTCGCGTTGAGGAGTTTGTGGCCGCCGCCTCCCGGGTACGTCCCCTTTTTTCCTTCTCTTTGGGTAATTAGCTCCAGGGAGCCGTAGGGGCTCCCCACAGAAAACCAGCGTTGAATGTAATGAAACGCCATTTTCTGGGTGAGCCCCGGAGGCTCCCTGGCTACCCTCCCTCCCGTCCGGTCGGCGGATTTTTCGCGTTGGTTGAAGCCTAGTTTCCGAACTGACGGCAGCCGGCGCGGTGAGGTCCGGGGCCCCCCCCTCCCCCTCCCGGGGAGGGGAGGGCTGCGCGGACAACCGGCGCGGCAGTAAAGTGATTGTTTGATTGTTTTCCTTGTGATTGTAGGGAGTTTTTCTACCTCTCTGTTCGGTTTGTTGTAGTTTTCTACCATGTGGGGTTTGTTTTGTTACGCCTACCTTTCTGGGTGCCTAACCCCGGTCGATGGCAGATAAGGAAAACCCCCAACCATATGGGGTTTTCCAGGGCCATTGCTCCCTGAAACCTCTCTGAAGGGGCCAGGTTCTGGCGCTGGTCCCTGGTAGGTCTGAACTCCATAGCTAGTGTCCCGGTCTAACATAACATACATTAGCCCGATAAGCTCCAGGGAGCCTCCGGGGCTCACCCAGAAAATGGCGTTTCATTACATTCAACGCTGGTTTTTTATTGGCCAATATGCTCCTCGTGCCTTCTGGAGGAGGGCCAGGTTCGGGCTTGCGGTCCCCGGTAGGCAAGAACTCCATTACTATGACTGATGCCAAAACTAATATATACATATCAGCCTGGATAGCTCTGGGGAGCGACGGGGCTTCCCCAGAAAAGGCTTTTGACAGAGTCCCACACATAACAAGTTCTGGGAAACTTGGTACATATTGGAGGAGTAACAGGACGGCCTTCTAACATGGATGAAAAATTTTCTAATCTGCACAATAAAAATGAGGGCAGTAATCACAGATAACTGTATCGGATGGTATGAAATGTCACGAGTGGAGTTCCACAGGGTTAGTTCCTTGCACCTGGTATTGTTCATATGTCTCACCGATAAACGACCCACCAGCCAATGAATACATAATTATTATGATACATCATTTACTAATGATGCTACAGATAACTAGCGGAAATAAGAACTTAGACGATTGTCAATGCCCTTCAAGAAGACCTGGATAAAATAAGTGTATATGATACACTCACTTGGCAAATAGAATTTAGTCGTGAATAAATGCCACATATGGCATCGTTTAGTAGGAGAATATACGAGCACACAGCAAGCCTCCAAATTAAGTGAAAAAGCTTAAAAAATTATGATAATCGAAATGAGATTCAAGGGGTGGGTTCTAGATATGAAAACGTGTCCCCTGAGTGTACCACAAAGAAACACCGTGAAGAGGAGCCAATGGTATGCTTATACAATTACATGAAGTGCTTTTAAAATACATGAGATGGTGAAATACATAAAGAAATATCTGTGATCACGACCTGAGTGATGACCGAAAGCCTGAATCTGGCAGCTGTTTGTATGTGCCATATCTTAGAAGACACATTAAAAACTGGAAAAGGTCAGAGACATACAACTAAATGACTCTGGAACTGAAAGACAAAACCTACGAGGAGAGGTGTAAAGACATTAAATATATAACCCAAGCTAGAAGATAGACAGAGAAAAAGGTTGATATGATCACTACGTACAGAAATAAGAACAGAAATCAACGATAATTTGAAGAAGGAAACACTCTTGAGACCTGTGAACTACTTCAAGAAAGGAGGGTCATAGAGTTAGATGCTACATTATAAGACTGCCAAAAAAATATAAGAAAATTCACACTTTTCCAAACAGATGTTGGGAAAAAGCTAATAAGTGAAAGAAGTTGTGAGGACAGAATTCAGTAGCTTTCAAACTGTTATATGCACAAGAGTCTGTTAATGATGGGACACCATGAGCGTAGCTCTCATCCCTGTAACTACACTAGGTAATTACTTACATGAATTACCGTAGAAATTGCATTTCAATTAATTCAGACACCTGGTTGTTTTCATCATTGGTCTGAGCTACGGTAAGCTCCACTCTCAACTACTAAAGAGCCTACTATATGCCTTATTATCATAATAGGTATAACAAATCAGACAATAATATCTAAAATCATCATGTGAGGACTAACCATTTTTCCCTGTGAATCTGCTTGTGATGCAAACCATATTTTAAGGGTTAATAACAAGATAATAATTCTTCCCAGAAAGGTAAGCGTCCCAAAACAAACTCCTATTCTGATAAAATTTGCTACCAAAAGCCGAACAAGTGGATAGAACTCCCCAAAAAGAAATGAGCAAACGAGCATGACGTAACATGTCGCCGCGCCACTGTCTGCGCAGCTATCCCTCCCCGGAAGGGGAAGGGGAAGCCCCAGACCCCTCGCGCCGGCTATCCACCCGTTAGTTCTAAGGCTGATGCTAGAGGCAGCGGTCATGTGATCTGGCTCCAGTGGTTTTTTCAGCACTGTGCTTCGAGTGTGGTGGCTGCCTTCCATGGGTGCGAGAGCCAGGAGTTATTCTACAGTACTCGGTAACCCCAAGTTCTGCCCTTGGGGCTTGGAGTTACCTTCCATAAGTTCCTTGGGTACTGCCTCTGTTGGGCTGTTTAACTGCTTGGTTTTTCGGCCGCCCTTTGGGTGCTTGGGTGTTTTATCTCCCTTGTTTACCTTAGGGTAAGAGGCAGTTTGCACTGGTACGGGGTGCAGGGTGCTGTGCAGCTTGTTTTCACCATTCAAAGCGGCCGCTCTGTTTCTTGGGGTACATTGCCTCTTGCGGGGTTTGTTTTTCTTTTTGTTTTTGCCTTGTAGGGGGGTCTGCCTTGCTTGCCCCTTGGTGTCTGACCTGATACGGTTTTTCTGGTGGTGCCCCTCTGCTAGGTCCTCATGAGTGTACACGTCCCTGGGGTTCAGCTTTAGGCAGTTGCTCAGTAGTTTTGGGCGCCGGTCAGCAGTACCATGCCTGGAATTTCCTGAGCGTGAGAACCGACTCAGAACCCTGGGGAAACCCCACAGGGGCACGTGGGTCTGATGGATGTGACCCCCAGAGTCCCCTCTCACTTTGTGCGAGTTTGAGGGTTGCTCGGTCCCCTTATCTCAGGGTGACCCTCACTGTTTTTGGCTCCGTCACGCTGCCTGTTTGGTCAGTGACACTTTTAACCCAGAGTCCTGCGAGTTCTGTTGCTTGCTAGTGACTCAGTTTACCCAGTCTAATGATGATCTTTTATGGGGACAGGCGGTGCAGACGTTGCTTGTGTGCTTTAGATTGTTGCAACTTGCTCGGTTGGTTGCTCACCCGGATGCCCCGCGGCTGCTCCATTTTGCTTAAAGGCACCTGGACTTTGGGGTGGGGGTCGCTTCGATCTTGGTTCAGTCTGCACCCCCCTTGTCCTTCCCCTGTTCTGGTTCATCCTGGTCCCCCCCCCCCTTCCCAACCCTCCTGCTTCTGGCCCCAAAGCATCTGAGGGTTTCGGAGCCGGGGCAAGATTTAGATGGTCTTGAGACTTGGGCCGTCTCGGGGGATGCCCCTTCTGGTGTAGCAATGGAGGCATTAGAGTCCAATCTCCCTGCTGCAGCCTCCGGGTCTGACCAGTGGACCCCCTTAACAGTGATAAATTTCAGGTACTCTGGTACGGCAAAAATGAGGATCTGAAACATAATACAGGGTACAAAACACAATCGAATCTTCCCATAGTAGAAAAACAGCATGTCAAGGATTTGGGAATAATGATGTCCGACGATCTAACGTTTAAGGAGCATAACCAAGCAAATATTGCGTCAGCCAGAAAAATGATCGGATGGATTATAAGAACTTTCAAATCCAGGGATCCCATCACAATGGTCGTACTCTTCAAGTCACTTGTGTTGTCCTGTCTCGAGTACTGCTCAGTACTCACTTCCCCCTTCAGAGCAGGAGAGATTGCTGAAATAGAGAGAATACAGAGAACATATACGGCATGCATAGACGAGATAAAACACCTAAATTATTGGGATCGTCTCAAAGCTCTCCAAATGTACTCTCTAGAAAGGAGATGAGAGAGATACCAAATAATATACACATGGAAAATACTGTTGGGCCAGGTCCCAAGTCTACACAGTAAGATAACAATGTACTGGAGTGAACGATATGGAAGAAAATGCAAGATTGAACCAGTGAAGAGCAGAGGTGCCATAGGCACAATCAGAGAGCACTGTATAAACATCAGAGGTCCGCAGTTGTTCAACGTCCTCCCAGCGACTATAAGAAATATTGCCGGAACAACCATGGACATCCTCAAGAGAAAACTGGACTGTTTTCTAAGAGAAGTTCCGGATCAGCCGGGCTGTGGTGGGTATGTGGCCCTGCGGGCCACTCCAATCAACAGCCTGGTGGACCAAACTCTCACAAGTCAAGTCTGGCCTCGGGCCGGGCTTGGGGAGTAGAAGAACTCCCAGTACCCCATCAAGCAGGTATCAAGCAGGCATCAAGCCCTTCCGTCCGGCTTACGAGGCTACACCGACTTTTTTTTTTTGAGGCCGGTGCGTTGGGGGATGACTCGGCCCCGGGTCCTGTGGAGGAGGACCCTGGGGGTGGGGAGGGGCTGACTTGGGGGGCCTTGGGTTTTTCTGCCTTCTAAGCAGGGCTTGCTGTTACAAGGAGTGGGGGTTCTCTTTTTCCCCCCTCTACGTACGAGTTGGATTTGGTGTCTGCCCCTTCCCGGGTTCGGTTCCGTGTCCCCCGGGTGCGTTGGTTCTGTCCTTCCGGAGGTTTTTGTCTTACTGCATCCAACCGTCTGCGGTGCGGGTGGCCCTAGCGGCTTACCTTCTTCGCGACCCGGATTATGCCTCACTTATGGATCCATCTTCATTTAGGTTTGCACCGTCGTTCTCTTTTTGGGTCCATTATGAGGTTACGGGGTCATCCTGGCTGGCGGACCGTCTGTGTTTGCTTTGGAGGCTTGGCATTCCTTCTGTCGTACCTGCACGCTTGAGTGGCGTGAGGCTTCGACAGTGGTTCAGGTTTTCCTGTGGGGGGGGGGGGGGGCGATCTTAAGCACCTCAATGAGTGTTTGTTTGCCCTGGCCCTTTCCTGGGATGTTGGCGTGCTGCAGCTCCATGTGCAGGTTCCTTCCCTTTTGGTGACGCAGGTTGCTAAGGACTTGCGCGCCCGTAGCCTTTTGGCTTCGACCTTGCATTTCTTTTCTCTCTTGGAGCTGTCTTTGGATTGGCTTGCAGAGGATATAGGGATGCTTGGGGCCGTTCCTGGGTCTGGTGCCTTGGGCTTGGCGAATCGTTCGTCAGCTGTCTTGTTGAAGCTTTTTGCGCCGATCTTGCGGGATGCGATTTCCCTGTTTTATGCTTCCCGGCTCATGTGTCGGCAGGTGGTGCTTGCCTCCTCTCTGGAATCTGCCTGGGCCCTGGCTCTTAGGATGTCTTCGCCTTTTTGTCTTCTGCGTTTTGAGGATTCGACCATGGTGCAGTATATACAAGCTGCTTCGGCTACTTGTCGTCCTATGTCTGACTTGTTGGTTCTCCGGGGGTCCTGGGGGGCCTTCCTGGGGGGAGGGGTCGTGCCAGGGCTCGGGGTTCCTCTCATCGTGGTAGGCCACTAGTGCCAGGTTCGGGTCCGGCCCCGCCTTCGGTCCCGCCTTCGTCTGGTCGGCGCAGTGTTCGCTCTGTGCGAGGTTCTGGGTCTCGTAAGGGGCGCCGGCTCTTTTGCGGTTCGCCCCATTGACGGGGCAATGGGGGAAGCTTGCGCTGTTCGCTCACGCCTGGTCCCATGATATGTGGGGGTTTCTGGTCGTTTCCTTCGGCCTGCGATGGTGTTGGGTGGCCCCTCCTCCTTTGGGGAGTTCGGGGCTGGCGGGGCAGGCCTCCTTCCCTGCGCTCTGTCGGGTCGTCTTCAAGTAGGTGCGCTTGGGCGTGGTCGAAATGACGACGTCCCTCGAATGGGTTTCCCGTCTGTTTCCGGTACCGAATGGGACTGTGCAGACCTGAGGTTCACTCTGGACTTGTCCTGTCTGAACCCCTGGATTCATTGCCCCTCCTTTTGGATGACTACTCTGTCCCAGGTTTGGCTCCTGTTGGCGCTGGGCTCTTGGATGGTGTCTCTGGACCTTCAGAACGCTTATTGGCATGTCCCGATTTATCCAGGGTTCTGGGACTGGCTCGGCTTTGTTGTGGGGCATCAAGGTTACAGCTTTTGTTGTCTCCCGTTCTGGTCAAACCTGGCACCTCGCGTGTTCACGCACCTTACCCGGGTCGTTGTGGCCCGTCTGGGTCTCTTAGGTGTTCGGGTGTTGCCCTACCTCAATGTCTGTCTGGTTTGGGCTCCCAGCCGGTCCTCTTGTCTGTTAGCCAGGGATTTGGTTCTTTCCCAGCTCACCGGGTTTGGGTTCTTGGTGAATTGGAGGAAGTCCCATCTGGTTCCCTCCCAGGTTTGGACCTGGCTGGGTCTTGTGTGGGATTCTCAGACCGCTGCCTTGTCTTTTCCTCCGGAGTCTCTCCTGTGGCTGTGGTCCCGCATACGCATGTTTCTGGGGGCTCCCGGGGTCACCCGGCGGTTGCTCAAGGGTCTGTGCGGGAGCTTGAATTTCGTGATGATGGTCTACCTGCCGGGTCGGGTTTGGCTACGTCGGCTATTCTGGTTCCTTCAGGGACGTCCCTTCCGCCTCTCTCGCGATCGCTGGGATCAAACCCCGGGAGCAAACCCTCAGGGGCCTTACGTCGGCTGCTGCGTCCCCGGCTTCCTCTTCAGGTTTTTCCGGGTTCAGTGCCTTGGCACCTGCCCGTACTTGATGTGTTCATGGATGCATTGTCTCTCGGCTGGGGCTTTGTGACCAGTGCTCACTAGCCCAAACCAGGGTCGGTGAGGTCTGTCCTTCTGTCGCGCCCACAGGACCGTGCGGTAGTTCGCAGCAATGTGGTTTGTGCTGTGGAGGGTTCCTGTCGCCCGTGGATCGACGATCCGGCTCCATTCGGTCTGCTCCCCAGTGGTTCATTGCCTGAACCGAGGGGGTTCGATGTGGTTCTTGGCTCTTTGGCACTGGCCGCTTCAGGTGATTCGTCTGCTGAGTTCTCGGGGTTTAGCTCTCCTGGCTGTTTACGTGCGAGGAGTGTCCAACGTCCTGGCTGACGGCCTGTCTCGTTTCGTTCCCCTTTCCTCGGAATGGACAGTCGACACCGACTCCTTCCTTTGGCTTTGCCAGACGTTCGGACGCCCCGAGGTGGAACTCTTTGCACCGGCTTGGTCGTGGCGCCTTCCCCAATATGTGGTGCTCTTCCCCGACTGCGAGGCCGTCGGGGTAGATGACTTTCGGCAGGACTGGTCAAGGTAGGGGTTCCTGTACCTCTCTCTCCCGATTCAGCTGTTGCTCCTGGTCCTGACATACTTGGAGACTTACCAGGGGAGAGTAGTCCTCTTGGCCTTGTGGTGGCCGGCCCAGCCATGGTTTCAGGCGCTGCTTGCTCGGTGTCTGAACCCAGAGGTTTTTCCGCGGCTTCTCCTGTTTCAGCAGATCAGACCGGTGCATCACGTGGCTGGTTCGATCTTCTCCTCGAGTCTTTGCGTATGGTATTTTTGACTCGAGTTTATCATCATCTCTATGGTTATCAGGTGGCTTCCTTGTTAATGACCCACCTGCGGGCTTCTACTAGGCAGCAGTATGGAGTTTCCTGGCGATCCTTCCGTTTCTTTTTGCGTCTTCGTCGTTATGCTTCTCTGTCTGTTAGGGTTGTGTTGTCCTTTGTCCTTTGTCCGCCAGCGTGCAGCACTGGCGGAGCTGCCTCAGCTTGCGTTTGGTATTGACATTACTTCTGCGCCATTTCGCAAGATGTCTCGTGTGTTGTTTCACCTCCGGCTTGCTCATGCGCCGCCTGAGCCGTCCTGGTCATTCGACAGAGTGCTCTCTTTTCTTTCTTCTTCACGGTTTGTTGTGGCCCCTTCGGTTAAGGATTGCTTCTCGAAGGCTTTTTTTCTGTTGGCGTTGGCCTCTGGGGTGTCGGGTCAGTGAGCTTCATGCTCTCCGGCGAAGGGGTTTCTGCTCTTTTGGTCGTGGCGATCGGTTTGCCCGTCTTCAGCCGTCTCCTTTTCTGGCAAAGAATGAGACTGCTGCTTTCTGGAGGGTTTCTTGGGTTGTTGATGCTTGGTTGGTCAGGCTGGGGGATGCATCATGTTTTGTGTCCAGTTGGGGCCCTCCGCCGTTTTTTGCGCGCCACGGGTTCTGTGTCTGGGGACGCGCTTAGGGTTGATCCGGTTTCTCTTCTTCCCTGTTCGCGGGTGAAGTTCTCCCTGATCGTCTGCAGGATTATTAAGGCTAGCCTGCCTGTGGTCTATCCCCGGGCTCATGACGTTCGTAAGTTTGCTGTTCTTGCTGCAGTATTTCGCAATATTTGGCATTTGGAGTCATGCTACCCAAACTTTGTTCGGGTAGCATGACTCCCCAACCCCAATCGGGAAACTAGAAGTTTCGGATAACTAAAGTTCGGAAACCAAATGGTGCTCTGTATAACATACATTAGCCCGATAAGCTCCAGGGAGCCTCCGGGGTTCACCCACAAAATGGCGTTTCATTACATTCAACGCTGGTTTTCTGGGGGGAGCCCCGTCGGCTCCCCGGAGCTATCCCAGGCTGATATGCTAATGTCAGACTTTGGCATCAGTCATGTGTATGGAGTTCTTAGGCCTACCGGGGACCACGGCCAGAACCGGGCCCCCTCAGAGAGGCAAGGGGAGCAATGGCCTATAGAAGCCCCCGTGTGATTGGAAGCATTCTATGTCTGCCATCAACCGGGACAGGCACCCAGAAAGGTAAGCGTCCCAAAACAAACCCCTATTCTGGTTAAAATTGCTACCAAAAGTCGAACTAGTGGATAGAACTCCCCAACAGAAAAACAAGCAAACTAGTATGACGTCATACGTCACAGCGCTGCTGTCTGCGCAGCTCCCCCCTCCCCGGGAGGGGGAAGGGGGAGCCCCAGACCTCCCACGCCGGCTATCCACCCATCAGTTCTTCGGCTGATGCTATAGGCACCGGTTATGTGCTCCGGCTCCAGTGGTTGTTTCAGCACTGTACCTAGAGTGTGGTGTCTGTTTTTCTAGGTGGTGCGTGAGCCGGGAGTGATTCTCCAGTACTCGGGCTGCATGCGCCTAGGGTTCCCTTCCCTAGGTGCCCTGTAAGTACTGCCCTTGGGACTTGGGGCCACCTTCCACAAGTTCCTTGGGGTCTGCCCCTGCTAGGCCGTTTACTGCTTGGTTTTCGGCCGCTCTTTGTGTGCTCGGGTGTTCTGTCTCCCTTGGTCGCCTTAGGGTAAGGGGCAGTTTTGCACTGGTGGGGCGCAGGGTACTGTGCAGCTTGTCTTTTCCCAATCATAGCGGCCGGCTCTGTTCCGCTTGGGTACGCTGTCCTCTTGCGGGGTTTTCTTTTTCTTTTTGTTTATCTACCTGGTGGGGGGGTCTGCCTTCGTTCTTGCCCCTTGGGTCCCTTGTGTTCTGAGTATTTCTGGTGGCACCCCCTGCTAGGTCCCCGTGAGTGTACACGTCCCGGGGGTTCAGCTCTTAGAAAGTTGTTTGGTAGTTTTGGGTGCCGGTTAGCAGTACCCTGCCTGGGATTACCTGAGCGCGAGTCCTCTTATAGTAAACGCTCGGGACCCTGGGAAACCCCTGGGGGCGCGTGGGTCCGATGGATGTGACCCCAGAGCCCCCCCCCCGCTTCCAGCGAGTTTGAGGGTTGCTCACCCCTTGTCTCTGGGTGACTCTCTGTTTTGCCTCCGTCTGCTGCCTGTGGGGTCGGTGACACCTTCGACCCGGAGTCCTGCGAGTTTGTTGCTCGTTGTGGCTCGGTTACCCAGTTGTGCTAAGCTGGTGCGGGCAGCAGAGGCGTTGCACTTGAGCCTTGGTGTTGGCAACGCTCTCGTGGTAACTCCCCGGGAGCCCCGGGGCTGCCCCGTTTTGGTTCTTGTTTTTCCCCTGGATTCCCCTTCCTGCCTGCATCCGGTTCCTTACCGTCTGTAGGTTCAGGGCGGGGTTTGTTGGTGTTGAGACTCGGGCAGTCTCGGGGAAATCCCCTTCCGGGGTAGTGACGGGGGCATTTGAGCCTGTTCCTCCAGCCGTGTTGTAAGAGTCTGCCAGTGGGCTCCCTTCCTTCGTGTTTTCACGGCTGCCCCGGTTTTCTGGTACGGCCGGGGCTTTGGGGGGACGGCTCGCCCCGGGGCCTGTCGTGTGGGTTCCCGGGGCTGGGGAGGGGCTGACTTGGGGGGCCTTGGCCCCGTTGGACCCCGTGGGTTTTTTTATCCCCCTCTAGGCGGGGCTTGTGGTTACGCGGAGTAGGGTTTTCCTCCCCACTCGCCGTACGTGCTGTTGGGCGTCAGCCCCTCCCCGGGCTCGGTTCCTTGGCCTTTGAGTCGGTTGGTTCCGTCCTGTGGGTGGATGTTTCCCCCACCCCTTGTTGGGACGGTGTTTTCGTCATGTTTCCCCGTTTTGGGGGTTCTACGTGACTACTGGTCTCGGGTGCGCCTGCGCCTTTGTGTGCCTTCGGGACTGGGTTTGGCTTCCGTGTTCTCGAGGGTTCGGGAAGGTTTTCGCTACTTCCCGCGTTATTGGAACGTCTGTCGGCTCCTCGTTCTTGTCGCCGTTTTGGCTATTTGTAGTCCTGTTGGGCTCCTTGTAGTCTGGTTGGGCTCCTTGTAGCCCTGTTGGGCTAATTTTGGGCCGGTTTGGGCTCCTTATGGGCCGGTTGGGCTACTTGTAGCCTTGTTGGGCTACTTGTAGCCTTGTTGGGCTACTTGTTGCCTTGTTGGCCTGCTTGTGGCCCGGCTGTGTGCCTTTTTTGGGCTCTGTCTTCGCTTCTTTGGCCGGTTTTATTGTTCCTGCTCACTCTTTTGGCTCCTTTTCTAGTGCAGTAGTCCTGGTTGCCGCCTTCCCGCAGAGACTGTTGCGCGTTTTCGGCCAGCGTGTCGTGCGCGTGCGCCGCGGAGTTTGTTTTGGTCTGGGCGGTGTGTAGTGCTGGTGTTAGACGCCTTTTTGCTCCAGTGCTTCGCCTCTCGCTCTTCTCCCTTGCCGCGGTATGTGCCCCTTTGCTCCGGGGGTGTCCTGGGTTCCAGTTGTGGGGAGGCCGCCGAGGTTTTCCCTGTGTCATGGGTGTGGGCCGCCTTCTTCGCCTCTCACCTGCTCCCCTGCAGGTCCGGCTCTGTCGTCTTCACCTGGCGGTGCTCCCAGGTTCTTCTGGGCTCGGTTGAGTCGTGTCACTTCGTGCCACCGTTCGCCAGGTGAGTTTTCTGCGGTCTGGCGTCTTTTGGCAGGGCGCTGGATGCGGTGTTATATACCTGTCTTTATTTGGGTATCTTTTGTACGACTGAGACCGTTCGCACACCAGTGTCTGTCCCCCTTTTCACCCCTTCCTGTCCCACTCTTGTGCATGTCCAACCCATGCTAGGTCTTTAAGGGGTTCCACCTTTGTTAGTGTTATGAGGTGGGGGTTGTGGTGTTGGTTCTGTACTCGCTGGTAGGGCTCCTGGCTGTGCTTGCAAGGTTTTTGCGCTCTTGTGTTTGGGTCCCGCCTATGTAGTAGAACTTGCGGGATAGTACCAGTGGAGTGCAGTGGTGCTATAGGCACCATCAGGGAACACTGTATATCCATCTGAGGTCTGCAGTTGTTACATGCCCTACTTGCGAGCATACGCCTTCTTGCTGGTACGTTACCTTGGGGTTTCCTTGAGGTGCTTCCGGGGCTTAGTGTCCCCGCGGCCCGGTCGTTGACCAGGCCTCCTGGACTGATCATCCTGGCTGTTGGACGTGGCTGCTCGCTGCCTGACGTATGAGTCACAGCCTGGTTGATCGGGTATCCTTTGGAGGTGCTTCTCCAGTTCTCTCTTGTACCACCCCGTCCTCGCAAATTTAATAAGTCATTATTGACTTATTAGTTACGTGCGTGGGTGACATGCATTGTCGTTTCCCTTTCAAAACTTCATGGAAAACACCGACCTTACTAAACCTACTTAGCATGTTACAATGAGCATCTTATGGTTTCATAATTACAATTGTTACTTAACCTCTTATAGGTATAACAACGCTGAACACTGTTGGGGATTGCCAGTTATGCCCCTTATGGTCCGTCCGTGGACTTCCGGGGCACGCTAGCTTGCTTTCGAATTAGTTATGGCCATCCTGGTTGTGAGGAGTCTGTGGGCCTGCAGGCCGCTCCATGTGGCTGCCTGGTGGGCCTCCTCCTGGCCGGTCTAGCCTGGCCTCGGGCCAGGCTTGGGGTGTACATGAGCTCCTAGTTCCCCATCCAGAAGATTTTGAGCGGGGTTTCTCCGCCATCGGTCGCCTGGTATGCGGGTTCCTGGGCCTGCTGGGTTCTGTCGTGTCTCCGTGGGCCCTGTCTGGGGTCTCTCTGCTCCATTCTCTGCCTTTGCAGGAGCACGTTGCTCGTTTCCTGTGGCATGTTGCGGTGGTGCCTGTTGCTACTACTGCGCATGTGCTTTAGTACCGTGTTTCGAGGTGGCGTGTCCTTATTCCTGGGGTTTATTTTTCTGCTCTTTCGTCCTGTCTCACCCCAGTTGTTTTTCCTGGCATCTCCTTTTGTCTGTTTTGCCTGCACTTGCTGCTATGTTGGGGGGGGGGGGCGTGGTCGGTTTCCACCACTTCATTGCTTGGACGTTCCCTTGTTTTCCTCCTCTGCCACAGGGGTGTTCTGCGTGTGTTCCTCGGATTCTTGGGCTTTTCTGTGGGGAGCCCCTACGGCTCCCTGGAGCTTATCGGGCTAATGTATGTTATGTTAGACCGGGACACTAGCTATGGAGTTCAGACCTACCAGGGACCAGCGCCAGAACCTGGCCCCTTCAGAGAGGTTTCAGGGAGCAATGGCCCTGGAAAACCCCATATGGTTGGGGGTTTTCCTTATCTGCCATCGACCGGGGTTAGGCACCCAGAAAGGTAGGCGTAACAAAACAAACCCCACATGGTAGAAAACTACAACAAACCGAACAGAGAGGTAGAAAAACTCCCTACAATCACAAGGAAAACAATCAAACAATCACTTTACTGCCGCGCCGGTTGTCCGAGCAGCCCTCCCCTCCCCGGGAGGGGGAGGGGGGGGGCCCCGGACCTCACCGCGCCGGCTGCCGTCAGTTCGTAAGCTAGTGTCAACCGGGATACACGCTTCTCTGGCCTCAAATTCCTTGGCGGTGTTTGCCTCGTGTGGCGTTCTCTGCTGTTTTTGTGGTTTGCGGTGGCCAGGAGTATTTCATCAGTGCCGGGGCTGCATACGTCTAGGGGTTCCCTTCCCTAGGCGCCCTGTGAGTACTGCCCTTGCGTGTCAGGGTTATCTTCTCTGGGGCGTTCGGGAACCGCTCCCGTAGGGTTCTTGCTGCTCGGCATTTGCCTCGCCCTTGGGGCCAGCTGGGGCTTGGGGCCCTTGTTTGGCCTTGGGTAGGGAGTTGGTGTTGTGCTGGTTAGGGCGCCAAGGTGTTGCACTGCCTGCCACCTACGCGGCGGCCGGTTCCTGTTGCCTCTGGGGACGGTGTACTTTTGCGGGGTTTTTCTTTTTTTTCTTTTCTTGCCTGGTGGGGGTCTGCATAGTGTGGCTATAGTTCCACTAGTAGTGTTTGGCAGCCCTCTGCTAGGCCCCCGTGCTTGTACACGTCCCGGGGTTTTCAGTATTAATCTTTACCCTTGTTTTCGGGTTTCTTAACCGGTTAGCACACCTTGCCCGGGCTTCCCGTAGTTGCTAACCTACGGGCCCTGGAAACCCCTGTCTGGGCTCGGGAGACCATTGCATGTGTCTTCCGGTACCAACCCGTCTTGTACGGGATCGTTGGTTGCTGTGGCCTTTGTCTCTAGGTGACAGTCGCCATTTACCTCCCTCCGTCATGCTGCCTGTTGGGGTCCC